>LMYD01000055.1:0-26497 GCA_001630595.1 Pseudogymnoascus sp. BL308 | reverse complement strand
AGCTACATTATCTAAAGCTCGTCCTCATTTCACTACTACTCCTAAGAAGGAATAGAATATCTACTCATTAAGAGAATATAGATCGTATAGATTGCATAGAACCATTTAACCATCCGTAGTAATTGTTCGTTATAGTCTATATAAACTACCTATAACGTTCATAACGCCTTACATAGCACTAAACACCTAGAACTAAGTCTAAGAACTAGAACTAGACGTCTAGGACACCTTTATAGAAACAGAAACCCTTTAATCGATTAAAGTCATATTAGCTACCTAGCTTATAGATGCCTAGTAGCTTACTATAGCCTACAAATAGGTCTGCTAACTATAGGAACAGTTACACTAGGCTACTACTACTTCGTAGAGAAGCACACCCTAATTAGAAGTATTAGGCCATACTTCTACAGTTAAGCTTAAAGATCTAGATTCCCTTATGAATGAAGTACTATCATCCTTTAATAACTAGCACATCTAAATTAAAGATAAGTTCCTAATTAACGCCTATATGTTCAACTTAGACTAAGTAAAGATGGCTTACATCTTTAACTAGACTACTAACGTAGCTTAGAAGCACCTAGCGCCCTATTACCATAAGGGCCTAGACTCATTTACAACTACTATAGGTATGATTAACTACCTCACAGAGATTCTTTAGAACCCTTTTAAATCATAGGACGCCCGTATTAACTTCTATAAGCTTATTATGAAGGAAGACGAAACCTTCACTAAATTTTACACCTATTTCCTACACCTTATAGGCATAGGAAACATTTCTATGGACGACCTATAGCTAGACCTATATGATAAGCTTACTCTAGCCCTACAATAGTTAGTATTATCATTTTTAAATATGCTCCTTACAAGCAAGGCTCTTGCCTACAAGTGCTTGCTTGTTAACAAGAATTTACGGAGGCTCTAATAACGCTAAAGCTAGTTATGAACTACTAAACTCATAACTAGATCTGTAGCTGCCTTAATAAGCACATGAACACTCGTTATAACGTCTATAGCTCCTTTTACAGCCCGTATAAACTCACTAAACCTAGCCCTAAAGCTATACGAACTGTTACAAGAGCCTATACCTACCTGTAAAGATCTAGGAGAGACCTGCTATTACTATAGTTAAGTAGGCTACTTTGTAAAAGAGTGCTCTAAGGCTTCTACCTCTATACATGTATCATAGGTAGACATTAAAGAGCTTGTGAAGGAGCCTACTACTCTAGTTTTAGAATTAGAAAACGACTAAGCCTAAAGAAAGTCTCCTCTCTAGGCTTACTCTATTAGGACCCTAGTTAATTAGCCATTAATCTTAGTTAGCTACTTAGAGGAAAATAGTTTATAGTCTCTTATAACTTAGTTTTTAATGGATATGGATTTAAAACCTCTACCTTAGCTAACACTAGAGCAAACGGATATGTGCTTATTAGTATAAAATACGCCTAGTAGCTAGCCTACTTCTTCCCTCTACTAATTTACACCCTACTTACTCTTATTATAGTCTATGGATTTAACGGATAGAGCCACTAAGCTACAAACTAATACGTAGTCCTACACCTTTACATTAACGGCTGTAAATAGTATAACGCCCTTATGGTGTTGTTAGACACTAGCTACTAGGACCTTATACTTAGCTGCCGTTAGTTTAACTAGCTTAATGTATAGCTAAACCCTTACCTAGGAAAGTTAATATGACTAGTAGATACCCTTAAGTCTCTAGACCTAGTTAAGCTACGCTTACTTAACCTAAAGGTCCTTTAATTACAGTCTACTAATCTAAACCATTAAGTGAATGTAGACTACTAGAACTAGGCTTTCGATGACTAACCTATTAATTAGGGATAGAAAGACCTACTACTATCTATAAGCATCGTTAATAAGCTATAAATCTTAAAGCAAGGACTTAAACAGGCTCTATGCACTTATAGTAGCAAGTACTAGGACCATTAGAATAGCTTATAGGTAATGAACTAAGCCCTTGTAGGCGTTAAGCTCTAATAGCTACTCGTAAGACGCCTAAAGTAGTCTGTAAACCTCACCTTATCACCTATAGACATTACTACAATTAGCGTTATAGGCTATTAATAGAACTTATAAGACAACTAAGCTATTGCATTTAGCACATCGTTATATGAGATTAACTACCTAATTAAGAAGTAGCTTGTAGAGTAAGAGGACGACTAGTAAGTATAAGAATAGCTCTTAGAGGCCTATAAAGACCTCGTTAATGTATTCTTAAAGGTAGCTTTAGATACGTAACTACCTTAACGCTCATATGACCATAAGATTTAACTTATAGATGGTACTATAGATGCGCTATCTTATAGTTCACTTCATCATTAGTCTATGAATGAGCTATGAGCTATAAAACAATACCTAATTAAGAATCTTCATAAGGGTTTTATAGACGCTAGCAAGGCTCCTTTTGTAGCTCTAATTCTCTTCGTTAAGAAGTCTAACGGATCGTTATAGTTCTATATTAACTTCTATAAGCTTAACGAATTAACCTAGAAAGACTAGTACCTATTACCCTTAATTAAGGAGACCTTAGCCTAGCTTTAATAGGCCTATGTCTTTATAAAGCTAGACATCTACTAAGCGTTCTACTACATCTACATTAACCTAGAATTAAAGGAATTAACGACGTTCTAGACCTATTATAGGTCATACAAGTGTAAGGTCATACCCTTTAGCCTTACTAATAGGCCTATAACGTACTAATAGTTCATAAATGACGTTTTATTCAATTACTTAGATGATTTCTATACGGCTTACTTAGACGATATTCTCATATACTTAAAGAACGAGCTTAACTACTAGGAGCACGTCTATAAAGTGCTCTTATAGCTCTACGAAGTAGGCCTATAGGCTAATATTAAGAAATTAGAGTTTAGCGTTACCCGTACGAAGTACCTAGGCTTCTACGTAAGTATAAACGGAATTGTAGTTAACCTAGAGAAGACTAAAACCATCTGTAACTAGGAAAGGCCTACTATAGTCTATGGCGTATAGTCATTCCTAGGGTTCTATAACTTCTATTAGAAGTTCATCCTTAATTATAGACGGATCACTCACCTGTTAACAGCCCTTACTCATAAGGAGAACCCCTTTACTTAAACTCTTAACTACTAGTAGGCATTTAAAGAGCTTAAGGCTCATTTAATAGACGCCCTACTACTTGTACATTTTAACTTAGACTATGAGTTAATGGTAGAAACGGACGCTTTAGATGAAGTATTAGGGGGTATACTCTTATAACTCTAACCTAGTAGAGAGTAGCACCCTATAGCCTATTATTTAAAGACGATGATTCTAGCTAAGATTAACTACTTAATTTATAACAAGGAAATGCTTGCCATTATTTAGGCGTTAGAGGCATGAAGGCTAGAGTTAGAGGGCTCTATGGCTTATATATGAGTTGTATCTAACCATAAGGCTCTAGAGTATTTCATAACGACTAAGGCCCTATTAGGCAAGTAGGCACGTTAGGCTAAGACACTCTTATGGTTTAACTTCATGCTTACTTATAAGCCTAGTAGCTAGAATTAGGCAGACCTACTTACTCATAGAGATTAGGAAATGGACAGTCAAATGGCTATAAAGATTCCAACTTATACGTAGACCCTCTTACGACCTAAAAATCTAGATCTACGAATCGTTATAGACCTAGACCTAGACCCCTTACACATAAGGGTAGAGGTGGCAGCTATAAATAGATCTAATGGAACTTATGACTTAATTAACGACCTACTATAGGCTAATCGTATAAGCCTAGACCTAGAGATGCTCTAGTAAGGAGCAATGAACTAGGAATTAAGCTAGACGGTTTATAATGAGTTGCTACTATTTAACAATTAGCTTGTAGTACTTAACGACGACGAGTTAAAGGTACGCCTACTAAGTAAGGCCTATAATTAAGTCTCTATGGCTTACCTAGGATAAGGCAAGACGTTATAGCTTATCTAGGAACGTTACTACTAGCTACACCTCTATATAAATGTCTAACGGTTCGTCTATAACTACTAAACCTACTAACGCTTACATGCTCCTAGGGACTATACGCCTAGTCTACTACATCTACTGTTAATCCTAGATTACCCCTAGTAACACATATCCATAGATTTTAAGGAGTTCTCTTCTAATAAATTAAGATAGGATATGATAGTTATATTCATCTGCTAGTTAAGTAAACGATCTATATCTATACCCTACCATAAGAATATAGATGCTCTATAGACAACACGGATTTATCTAGACCATGTATAGAGGTATTACGGACTAGTAGACACAATTGTATTAGATTGTAGACTACAATTCGTCTTAGAGTTCTAGAAGGAATTTAATAGGATCCTTAGAACTAAGATTAAGCTCTTTATAGCCACTTACCCCTAGACTAACGGACAGACTAAAAACATGAATTAATGGATTAACTAACAGCTCTACCTATACGTAAACTACTACTAGGATAACTAGTTGAAACTAATGCTAATAATGGACTATGCATAGGCTATAAGGATGCCTCCTTACATGAAGTAAACCTAGACCCCTAAGGCAATGCGTTAGCTACGACATAGTGTGGGTGTAAGTAAGAGATGAGAGTTGGGGTGGTTCTATGTAATAGGCAGGAGTGGTTTAGAGGACACGCTAAGGCTTAGCTAAGTCGTAGCTAAGTTAGACCCCATTTAGGTACATAAGGGGTTAGAAGCCATAAGCTCTCCCTTCATCTTTTTTATATCCTTTGTAGTAGACCTATAGGATTACACCGACTCATATCTAACTTGCACTCCCATATGCCACTTCTTGTGATATAGTACCCTATGTCCTTACATTATATAAAAAAGATTACGCTTGCTAGGGACGGCCGTTCTTAAATAATATCCTACAACTAGAACGACTTAGGAGAACTACCGTTACACTACTAACTATAACTTAGTGCTAATTTAGAGTAGAGACCTAACGAATTCAAATAGCTGTGATTCCTAAGATCTCACGGACAGCTAGTAGATTAGGGTTTAATCCTGTAGAGTAAGCTAGTAAAGTCACTAACGCGTTAGTGCTAATTAGAATATGAGATCCTTAAGAACTCCCTTAGCGTAAAGGTAATTGCAAACAAGAGTGCTAATAGCCACAAGCTACTAGAAAGTTAGACTCTTTAGTATTAACTACGACTTAATACGCCCCTAACTCATAGATGTTACGTAAGGTAACATAAAACCTACTACCTAACAACGACGGTCTAACTAATTAGATGAACACTAGGTAATAGACCTCCTAAGGCACTACTACGGACACAACTACAGGTCCCTCTAATGAGGCCCTAGATTACATAGCTAACCTTAAGAGAGAGATGCAAGAACTTAAGGCATTAATTAACACCCTTATGACTAGCTAGACTAGAACACCGTCTGTACTACTACTAGTAGTAGACACTCCTATAAGTACTATTAAAGCTAACGACTATAGTAAGGAAGACGAACAGCTAGCGCTACTACTACAAAGCACGCCTAGTATCGTTTAACTTCCCTAAGCCATAGCAACACGCTTACTATTAATCCTAATTCTACCCTAACAAGACACTAAGATACTCTAATCTTGCCACAAGAAATCAACTATGTTAGAAAGAATCACTCTATTAAGCAATAGCGTTAAACATACCTTCTTATAATGAAGCGCTTTAATACGAGACTAACTCGTAGTTAACGAGGATCACTACTCTACTAACGTGTCACGCTAAGCGCTAATATGGAGTACTACGACTAGTACTACGAAAAAATACCTAGAACCCTAATACTTATCTAAGGTGCATGCGTTTAGAGATGTGCACAAGATAATGAACCTATTAGGATCATATTACCTTACGAGTAACGAGACTAAGTAGGCCTAGAACGAGTTTAACAACATGCAAATGAGAGATAAGGGCTACTCTAACGAGTCCTTCTCTAAGTTTAAAGCTTGCTTCTAAAGCGTAGCCATTACTAGACAAGTAATCTAGTTGAAATGGTTCTAATATATGTGAAATAAGCTCACGCTACAATTCTACAGCCACGTAGCCGTTATTAAGAATTAATGGAACAGTGACTACTACTTTATAGTACGAGAGCTCACTGCATTCAATTAGGAACGCTACTAGAATAACGAGTTGAGCTACTAGTTCATAGTGCTAGGAAAGCCTACGGTAACGGTAGTGGCTAAGCCTAGCTCGTCTAGGTTCACACTAGTAACAATGACGTCGAGACTAGCCTAACTAACTACTGCCCTCATTCTTCCTTTAGTCTAAAGAACCTAGTTCTTTAGCGCTCCTAAGCTAGACATTATAGGGAGACCCTAGGCGGCTACCCTAGCTACTACTAGGAACTACTTTAAATGTAGTAAGGCAGGCTACTTCTAAGATAAGTGCCCCCTTAATGCCTTAGTAAAAGAAATTGACTAGGAAGACCCTAAGACTAAGGAATCCTAGGAAGAAGCCGTGGAACTTTAATTAGACGCCTCCCTAGAGGAAAACGACGAGGTCTAGGGAAAGGCTCCTTCCTAGGCTTACGTAAATGTAATCTGTAAGATCTTGACCTATAAGAACTTCTAGGCAGAACCTAGTTCTTAGTTAACACGACACTAAGTCTTAACGGACTTAGTGTGTAAACGAAAGCTCTTGCTAACACAAGAGCAAACGGTTACCTCGTCATTAATAAGCCCTTTGCGCTACGACTATTAAAGGCGCTTTAGAGCCTAATACGGAAACTACCCTACTCTATACTAATACGCGGCTTCTACTAGAAGATCTAAAGCCACGTATCTAAGTATATTTAGTTACACTTAATAGTTAATGAGTGCTAAATATATAACTGCCCTTTTGTGCTCCTAGACCTTAGAGCACAAGATGTAATAATTAGGAAGAAGCTTTTTAGCTACTTCTAAATACTACTTGACTCTACAAAGAGCCGTCTAGTATAGACAAAGGAGTATCTACTAACTCCTAGCTAGGCGAAGGAATTAACCCTTCCCTATAACTTGTGCAAAACGTCCATTTAACATCTAGTACACTAGTCTAATGCAAATCGTAGGGATGCTACAATCTACCACAAAGATAGACGCTACGTAAGTAGACGCTTAACGGAAATGAAAGTAATAACTTTAGACTACGAATGTAAGGACATAGGGCACCGTATCACAAGAAGTGACATATGAGAGTGTAAGTTGAATATGAGTTAGTGCAATCCTATAGGTCTACTACGAAGGATACAAAAAAGATGAAGGGGGAGCTTATGGCTTCTAACCCCTTATGTACCTAAATGGGGTCTAACTTAGCTACGACCTAGCTAAGCCTTAGCGTGTCCTCTAAACTACTCCTGCTTATTACATAGAACTACCTCAACTCTTAACTCTTACCTACAACTATACTATGTCGTAACGCATTGCCTTAGGGGTCTAGGTCTACTTTATGTAAGGAGGCATCCTTACATTACCCCCCCCCTTAAGAAGGTGCTTTGTCCTTAAAGCACATGAAGTCCCGTATAGTCACTAGGAAGTATGTAGTTTGCATTCTCACATATAGTTTCTTTATAATCGCCTTGTATCGCTAAATGCATACGTGAGGGTAGTTGGAGAACGATTCTTTGTAAACAATAAAGAATATTTTAGGGGTCTAGAACCCTACCGTATAGTGTACAGTCGTGTTAGTTGGCGTTACGGATTTCTAAGTTACTATGCGCGCACTAAGCCCTCTTAGAGATTCATTGTTGTAAGCTGTTGTTATGAAGCAACTAATTCCGCCTACTTCTTCGAAACTTCTTCTCTTATAATAACGCTCACGAACCCCCCTCCTAAGACTAGTACGTGACCCCTCCTTCTTATGTGAATATTATATACTAACTAATTGTTTTGTAGAAGCAATTATAATCTAACGATTAGGTAGGTGATGCTAGCGCTCTAGCGCATAGGTGATACTTTTCGGGCTTAGCTAATGGTTTAATAGAAATTAATATGACTACCGTTCTAACTACGGCGCCCCCACCTACACCTCTACCTACCCCTCTGCCTACAGACGCAAATATACTCCTCTCAACTAGCGCCCTTCTAGAGGCGTTCCGTGTGCTATGCATGTGATGCACGCGCTAACGCGCGAAGGATTCTCCTAGGGCTACAGCCCACGTTTGCGACTAGGCTAAAAAGCCTAGTAGCTCCAAGTGTGCTTAGTGTACTAAGCAGAAGGCACCATGTGTGCCAGTGAGTTCCTGTGTGGTTTCTAAGCTTAGCGAACCACGCCACTAACATGTTTCCTAGGGATAGGTCCCTGTCTTCGTCAAGAAGTAGTATGGTGTCGTCCGTACTACTATGACGGCAACCCCCCTAGTGGCTGCGACGGTCACCGTAGCATATGTAGATCTAGTGCGCGTAGTAAACGTGTCTGCTACTCATATGCTAAAGGTGGCTAACGGCTACTAGGGGGCCCTGTACTATTAGGGTCTAGCCTCCATGGCTGCGCTTAAGGTAAGTCTCTCTCTCCGTTCTTGTTTGTTCTCGTTCTAGGTCTAACCCCTAGGTAGTGCATTACTATGGCGGTAGAGGGGGTAAAGGAGGATATAGGAAAGCTCCTCTTAGGGCAGGACACTACCGCCTCCTTGCTAGGGGCGGTAGACCTAACCTTGTTAAAGGTTAAGCTAGTAGTAGAGAAGGTGAAGGAGGTAGTAAAGGGGCTAGGGTTAGTGCTAGCAGGCTTACGTAGCAGGAGGAATAAGAGGAAGAGGGGGCTAGATAATACTAGGGAGGGGAGCGAGGACGAGGGTAGTAATGGGAACCCCCTTACTACTTAGGCCTTGCGTTAGAGGGAACTTAGGCGTGGTCTTTCGCGTGAAGTCACTTCAACCCTTCGTCTCTCATGGTGGTAGCTGCTTGTTGTAACGCTAGTAAGACGTTTAGGAAGGGTGGCTTCTACAAGGACTATAGTTCTAGGAGTGCCCTAGCTTAGAGGGTGCTTAGTTTAGTGTTGTAGGTAGCAACGACACTGTTTTTCCTACTTCCTCGTTCCTCTTATAATCGTAGCTTAGCTCGCCCGTCTCCTAGGCCGTAATTCATCTAGGTAGGTCCTTTAGTGAACCTAGTAGGTTTAGATATTTCGCGTGAAACTCTTAAAGCTTAAGCGGAGAGTTCTCGAAATTTGCTGCGGGATACCATTCTAGGTTAGGGTCGAATCTCACCTAGCTCACCTAGTACTATAGTTAACGGCAGCGGAGTCTTATGGCGAGGATCTTATTAACTTACTATTCCTTTACGCCGTTAATGACTTCGCTACTAGGCTCTAGCGGTGCCTAACTAGGTAAGGGGTTAGACGGCGCCTTAATGAGTACGTCTAGTAAGAACACATCATGTATGTGAGAACCTGTAGGCAGTTGTAATCGAAATGTGTAACTAACTTGTTCTAACACTATAAAGGGTCTAGTCTACTACTGTCCTAGCTTGTGGCTAGGGCGAGTGTTCTTAAGATTCTTCGCTAAGAGGTAAACCTTGTCCCCTACGCTCTAGTTAACAGCTCGTTAGCGCTAGTTAGCGTACTTAAACATGTCTTCTTAGGTTTTCGCCATATTACCCTTAGCTAGGGTCTAGGCGGCGTGCATTTAGTCTGCCACTACTCTAGCTTCTCCCTAGTTGAGGGTTTCTTAGGGAGTATTCCCCTTTAGGGTATTCTAATCCTAGCTCGTACGGGGATCCGTTCTATACTTAAGTTAGTAGGGTGTCATACTAATTGAGGCGTGAGGGAGTGTCATCTAGACCTAGTCCATGATAGGGATTAGCTTGCTCTAATTGTCCTAGTAGTAGGATACGAACGGACGTAGCCTCTAATTAATATATCGATTTATGATTTCCGTCTATCCGTTAGTCTACTTGTGGTATGCTATGGATAGCTTAATCTTCACGCTAATAATCTAGCAAAACTCTTGCTAGAAGGATGACACGAATTAGGGTCTACGGTCGCTAATAATTAACACTAGGGTATGCCTAAATCAGTAGATTCATTTAATGAATAGTTGCGCCATTTGCTGTGCGTCCGTAGTCTTATGGCATAGTATGGTTACAGAGGTCTTACTAAGGTAGTCCATGAACACTAAGATGCTGTCATACCTATGCTTGTTAACTAGGAACTCCTTAAAGTTCATCGTAAGGTGTTGCATAAGGTAATTAGGTACTAGTAGGGGGTGTAGGAAGCCTTGCTACTTTATGACATTAGTGTGTGTAAGGCAGCATGCCGTGTAGTTACGCACATACCATAAGCAGTCTGCTTTCATGCTAACCTAATGATACTTTAGGGCGAGTAATTAGTAGGTCTTCCTGCTGCTTAGGTGCGTAGTCGACACTTAATTGTGCGCCTCCTAGATGAGTTTCATACATAGCTCCATGTGGTAGTTTACACATAGGTGGCCCCTATATAAGAGAAGTTGATTGGTTAGGGCAAACCCGTTAGGTAAGGGTTGCTTATTACGAGTATTAGTGAACGACTTCCTATTATTAGCGCATAGCGCCTCTATTAGATCAAAGGGCATTGCTGCCGTTAGAGTGTTCATGGCATTAATTGAAGCCACATAGTTGTTAGCTAACTTAGCATTAATACAGGGGTATAGGCGGGCTAGGCTAAGTAGTACCCTCACACGACTGTTAATCTTAACTTTCTATTGTAGTACGAGATCTTAGTCTCTTTGGCTTAGGATATCCACCTTCTAGTTATTCTTTCCTGTAGTATACGTAATGTGAAAGTTAAAGTTAGATAGGAGTTTCATCTACTACACCTGTTTTGTAGTGAGAACCTTCGTTAACATGAAGTACTTAAGCGAGTAGTAGTTCGTATAGACGTCCACTCGCTAGGTTACTAATGCCAGCTTAGGTCTTTACTTTACAAAGGCTTTCACGATCACGAACAGTTCTTTGTCGTGGATCTCTTAGTTGATCTCGTGGCTAGTAAAGACGTGGCTATAGAAGCTCACTAGGTACCATAGCTTGTCTAGGTGCTCTTATGAAAGCACGCTAGCGACTACTCCATCTAAAGAGTCTATCTCGATCTTCGTAGGCAGTTTGGGGTTGAAGTGGTGCAAGGCCTACACGGCTAACAGCTGCCGCCGTAATTCTTCAAAAGCGTTCTCACATTCCTTAGTCCATAGGAACGGTTCCGAGGGGCTAGTAATAGTGGTTAGGGGCTTAGCTATCTTCCTGAAATTGCGTATGAATTAGCGGTAGAAGCCACAGAAACCTAGGTAGGACTTTACACTAGTAACGGTGGTTGGTCTAATCTAGTTTCTAAGTGGTTCGATCTTCTTGGGGTCCGCTTCGACTCCAGAAGTGGTTAGTATGTAGCCTAAGTACTTTGTATGAGTAACATTGAACTTGCATTTCTTAATGTCAGCTTAGAGGCTGGCTTCACGTAGTCGTTAGAGGACTTTGTGTACATGCCTAATGTGTTCCGTAGGGTCTTCGGAATATATTAATATGTCATCTAGGTAGGTAGTACAGAAATCATCTAGGTATTGCATGAGAACGTCGTTCATGTAACGCTAGTACGTTGCAGGGCCGTTAGTTAGTCTAAACGGCAGCACTTTGCACTTGTATGACCCATAACGAGTCCTAAAGGTAGTATACTCTTTGGAGTTGGGGTGCATTCGTATGCAGTGAAAGGCTTGTCGAATATTGAGTTTCGTGAAGATCTTCGCTTTTGACACCTAGCTAAGCAGTTCGTTGATGCAGGGTATTAGGTACGGATCGTTACGAGTGAGGCCGTTTAGCTTGTAGTAGTCAATGTAGAACCTTAATTTGCCGTCCGCTTTCTTAACGAAGAGTATAGGAGACGTAAAGGGGCTATTGCTATTGACGATGAAGCCCTTCTCGAGGTTCTCTAATAAGTATTGCTTCGTAGCCTTAAGCTCTTCGGTGCCTTGCTAGTAGAGGGGTGAGAATGCGTTAGGTAATGGCGCTTTAAGCTAGATCTTATGATTATATATTTAGTGAGGCGGGATCTTATTAGATTCTAACTTAGAGAATACATTAGTGTATGGTTAGTGTATACCCGGGAGCTTCTCCTAGATGAGTGATATCGTTTCGTCATCCTCTTCCAATTCTTTCTCTCGTATGATCTAATCAATCTCGTATATACTAGTCTAGAAGAACTTAGCGTTGCTCCGCATCATCTTGTGGTGAAAGGCATTGGCACTAATCTCACATATCTATACTAGCGTGAAGCTAGGTGCTGGCTTCGCTAGTAGTCGCTAGGGCACCTCTATGACTAGAGGTGCACTTAGGGTAGGGTCGGTGATCTCTTCGTAGTCTAAAGTTATCACTTTCATTTCCGTCGAGCGTCTGCTTACGCGGCGTCTGTCTTCGTGGTAGATTATAGCATCCCTACGATTTGCATTAGACTAGTGTGCTGGATGTCGAATGGACGTTTCGCGCGAGTTGTAGGGAAGGGTCAATTCCTTCGCCTAGCTAGGAGTTAGCGGATACTCCTTTGTCTATACTAGACGGCTCTTCGTAGAGTCAAGTAGTATTTGGAAGCGGCTGAAAAGCTTCTTCCTAATTATTACATCTTGCGCTCTAAGGTCTAGGAGCACAAAAGGGCAGTTATATATTCGGCGCCCATTAACTATTAAGTGCAACTGAATATACTCGGATACGTGACTTTAGATCTTCTAGTAGAAGCTGCGTATTAGTACAGAGTAGGGTAGTTTCCGTATTAGGCTCTAAAGCGCCTTCGATAGTCATAGCGCGAAGGGCTTATTAATGACGAGGTAACTGTTTGCTCCTGTGTTAGCAAGAGCTTTCGTTTGCACACTAAGTCCGTTAAGACTTAGTGTCGTGTCGACTAAGAACTAGGTTCCGCCTAGAAGTTCTTATAGGTCGAGATCTCGCAGATTACATTTGCGTAGGCCTAGGAAGGAGCCTTTCCCTAGACCTCGTCGTTTTCCTCTAGGGAGGCGTCTAATTAAAGTTTCATAGCTTCTTCCTAGGATTCCTTAGTCTTAGGGTCTTCCTAGTCGATTTCTTTTACTAAGGCGTTAAGGGGGCACTTATCTTAGAAGTGGCCTGCCTTACTACATTTAAAGCAGTTCCTAGTAGTAGCTAGGGCAGCTGCCTAGGGTCTCCCTGTAATGTCTAGCTTAGGAGCGCTAAAGAACTAGGTTCTTTAGACTAGAGGAAGGATGGGGGCAGTAGTTAGTTAGGCTAGTCTTAACGTCATTGTCACTAGTGTGAACCTAGACGAGCTAGGCTTAGCTGCTGCTGTTGCCGTAGGTTTTCCTAGTACTATGAACTAGTAGCTTAACTCGTTGTTCTAGTAGCGTTCCTAATCGAATGCAGTGAGCTCTCGTACCATAAGGTGGTAGTCACCGTTCCATTAATTCTTAATAACAGCTACGCGGCTATAGAATTGTGGCGTGAGCTTGTTCTACATATATTAGAACCATTCCAACTAGATTACTTATCTAGTGATGGCTATGCTTTAGAAGCGAGCTTTAAACTTAGAGAAGGACTCGTTAGAGTGGCCCTTATCTCTCATTTACATGTCGTCGAACTCGTTCTAGGCCTACTTAGTCTCGTTACCCGTAAGGTAATATGATCCTAACAGGTCCATCATCTCGTGTGCATCTCTAAACGCATGCACCTTAGATAGGTATTAGGGTTCTAGGTATTTTTTTGCAGTGCTAGTCGTAGTGCTCCATATTAGTGCTTAGCGTAACACGTTAGTAAGGTAGTGATCCTCGTTAACTACAAGTTAGTCCCGTATTAAAGCGCTTCATTATAGGAAGGTGTGTTTGACGCCATCACTTAATGAAGTAATTCTTTCTAACATAGTTAATTTCTTATGGCAAGATTAGAGTATCTTAGTGTCTTGTTAGGGTAGAATTAGGATTGATGGTAAGCGTGTTGCTATGGCTTAGGGAAGTCGAACGATACTAGGCGTACTTTGTAGTAGTAGCGCTAGCTGTTCGTCTTCCTTACTATAGTCGTTAGCTTTAATGGTGCCTATAGGAGTGTCTGCTACTAGTGGTGATGTAGACGGTGTTCTAGTCTAGCTAGCCACAAGGGTGTTAATTAATGCCTTAAGTTCTTACATCTCTCTCTTAAGGTTAGCCATGCGATCTAGGGCCTCATTAGAGGAACCTACAGTTATGTCTACGGCAGTGCCTTAGGAGGTCTATTGCCTAGTGTTCATCTGATTAGGTGAACCGTCGTTGTTAGGTAGTAGGTTCTGTGTTGCCTTACGCGACATCTATAAGTTAGGGGCGTATCGAGTTGTAGTTGATACTAAAGAGTCTAACTTTCTAGTAGCTCGTGGCTATTAGCACTCTTGTTTGCAATTGCCTCTACGCTAAGGGAGTTCTTAAGGATCTCGTATCTTAATTAGCGCTAACGCGTTAGCGACTTTACTAGCTTGCTCTATAGGATCAAACCCTAATCTACTAGCTGTCCGTGAGATCTTAGGAATCACAGCTATTTGAATTCATTAGGTCTTTACTCCAAATTAGCACTAAGTTGTAGTTAGTAGTGTAACGGTAGTTCTCCTAAGTCGTTTTAGTTGTAGGATATTATTTAAGAACGGCCGTCCCTAGTAGGCGTGATCTTTTTTGTATAATGTAAGGACATAGGGCACCGTATTACAAGAAGTGGCATATGAGAGTGTAAGTTGGATATGAGTTGGTGCAATCCTATAGGTCTACTACGAAGGATACAAAAAAGATGAAGGGGGAGCTTATGGCTTCTAACCCCTTATGTACCTGAATGGGGTCTAACTTAGCTATGACCTAGCTAAGCCTTAGCGTGTCCTCTAAACTACTCCTGCCTGTTACACGGAACCACCTTAACTCTTAACTCTTACCTACAACCATACTATGTTATAACGCATTGCCTTAGGGGTCTAGGTCTACTTCATGTAAGGAGGCATCCTTATAACGAAGAGATTACCGACCCTACCCTAAGTACACCTTAGGTCATAGAGGTACCCTAGCGACTACTAGTAGAGCTAGCACCTAGCTTCACGCTAGTATAGATATGTAAGATTAGTGCTAATGCATTCCACTACAAGATAATGTAGAGTAACGCTAAGTTCTTCTAGACTAGTATATATGAGATTAATTAGATCATACGAGAGAAAGAATTAGTAGAGGATGACGAAACGATATTACTCATCTAGGAGAAGCTCCTAGGTATACACTAACCATACACTAATGTATTCTCTAAGTTAGAATCTAATAAGATCCCGCCCTACTAAATATATGATCATAAGATCTAGCTTAAAGTGCCGTTACCTAACGCATTCTCACCCCTCTACTAGCAAGGCACTAAAGAGCTTAAGGCTACAAAGCAATACTTATTAGAGAACCTTAAGAAGGGCTTTATCGTTAATAGCAATAGCCCCTTTACATCTCCTATACTCTTCGTTAAGAAAGTAGACGGCAAATTAAGGTTCTACATTAACTACTACAAGCTAAACGGCCTTACTCGTAACGATCTATACCTAATACCCTACATTAACGAACTACTTAGCTAGGTGTCAAAAGCAAAGATCTTCACGAAACTTAATATTTAACAAGCCTTTCATTACATACGAATGCACTCTAACTCTAAAGAGTACACTACCTTTAGGACTCGTTATGGGTCATATAAGTGTAAAGTGCTGCCGTTTAGACTAACTAACGGCCCTATAATGTACTAGCGTTACATGAACGACGTTCTTATGTAATACCTAGATGATTTCTGTACTACTTACCTAGACGACATATTAATATATTCTAAAGAACCTACGGAACACATTAGGCATGTACACAAAGTCCTCTAACGACTACGTGAAGCTAGCCTTTAAGCTAACATTAAGAAATGTGAGTTTAATGTTACCTATATGAAGTACTTAGGCTACATACTAACTACTTCTAGAGTTGAAGTAGACCTAGAGAAGATCGAACCACTTTAAAACTAGATTAGACTAACTACCGTTACTAGTGTGAAGTCCTATCTAGGTTTCTATGGTTTCTACTGTTAGTTTATACGTAATTTCAGGAAAATAGCAAAGCCCCTAACGACTATCACTAGCCCCTTAGAGCCGTTCCTATGAACTAATGAATGTGAGAACGCCTTCGAAGAATTATAGCAGCAGCTATTAGCCGTGTAAGCACTATACTACTTTAACCCTAGATTGCTTATGAAGCTCGAAACCAACTCTTCTAATAGAGTAGTCGCTAGCGTGCTTTCGCAAGAGCATCTAGACAAGCTCTAGTACCTAGTAAGCTTCTATAGCCACGTCTTAACGGGCCATGAGATTAACTAGGAGATTCATAATAAGGAGCTGTTTGCGATCGTAAAGGCCTTTGTGAAATGAAGACCTAAATTAGCCTTAGTAACCTAGTAGGTAGACGTTTATACGGACTACTACTCGCTCGAATACTTTATGTTAACGAAGGTTCTCACCACAAAATAAGTGTAGTGAATGGAACTCCTATCTGACTTTAATTTCTACATTACGTATACTATAAGGAAGAATAACTAGAAGGCAGATATCCTAAGCTAGAGAGACTAGGACCTTGTACTACAACAGAAAATTAAGTTAGATAGTCGTGCGAGGGTGCTACTTGGCCTAGCCTACCTACACCCTCATATTAGTGCTAAGTTGGCTAACAACTATGTGACGTCCATTAATGCTATAGACACACTAACGGCAGTAATGCCCTTTAACCTAATCGAAGCGCTATGCGTTAATAATAGGAGTTCGTTTACTAATACTCGTAATAGGCAACCCCTACCTAATAGTTATGCCTTAACTAATTAACTTCTCCTATACTAAGATCGATTATGTGTGAACTACTACACGAAGTTATACACGAAACTCATCTAGGAGGTGCATAACTAAGTGTCGACCATGCATCTAAGTAGTAGGAAGACCTATTAATTACTCGCCCTAAAGTATCATTAGACTAGCATGGAAGCGGACTACTTATGGTATGTGCGTAACTACGTGACATGCTACCTTACGTACACTAATGTCACGAAGTAGCAAGGCTTCCTACACCCCCTACTAGTACCTAATTACCCTATGCAACACCTTATGATAGACTTTAAGGAGTTTCTAGTTGACAAGCATAGGTATGATAGCATCTTAGTGTTCATGGACTACCTTAGTAAGACCTCTATGACCATACTATGCCATAAGACTACAGACGCATAGTAAATGGCGCAACTATTCATTAAATGGATCTACTAATTTAAGCATACCCTAGTGTTAATTATTAGTGACCATGGACCCTAATTCATGTCATCCTTCTAGCACGAGTTCTGCTAGATCATTAGCGTTAAGATTAAGCTGTCTACGGCTTACTATAAGTAGACTAATGGCTAGACGGAGATCATGAACTGTTATATTAATTAGAGACTACGTCCGTTCATATCCTACTACTAGGACAATTAGAGCGAGCTAATTCCTATCATGAACTAGGTCTAGATGACACTCCCTTACGCCTTAATTAGTATGACACCCTACTAACTTAAGTACGGAACGGATCCCTGTACGAGTTAGGATTAGAATGCCCTAAAGGGAAATACTCCCTAGGAAACCCTCAACTAGGGAGAAGCTAGGGTGGTAGTAGACTAAATGCACGCTACCTAGACCTTAGCTAAGGATAATATGGCGAAAACCTAAGAAGATATGTCTAAGTACGCTAACTAGCGCTAACGAGCTGTTAATTAGAGCGTAGGGAACAAGGTTTACCTCTTAGCAAAGAATCTCAAGAACACCTACCTAAGCTATAAGTTAGGACGGTAGTAGTCTAGACCATATATAGTGTTAGAACTAGTTAGTTATGCATTTTAATTACAACTGCCTATGGGTTCTCACATACATGATGTATTCTTACTAGACGTACTCATTAAGGCACCGTCTAACCCCCTACCTAGTTAGACACTACTAGAGCCTAGTAGCAAAGTCATTAATGGCGTAAAGGAATGGCAAGTTAATAAGATCCTTGCCGTGAGACTTCGCTGCCGTCAACTATAGTACTAGGTGAGCTAGGTAGAATTTAACCTAGACCTAGAGTAGTATCCTATAGTAAATTTCAAGAACTCTCCTCTTAAGCTCTAAGAGTTTCACGTGGAATATCTAAACCTACTAGGGCTACTAAAGGACCTACCTAGATGAATTACAACATGAGAGATGGGCGAGCTAAGCTACGATCACGAGAGGAACGAAGAAGCAGGAAAAACAGTGTTGTTGCTACCTACGACACTAAACTAAGCACCCTCTAAGCTAGGGCACACTTAGAGCTATGGTCCTTGTAGAGGCTACCCTTTCTAAACGTCTTACTAGCGTCGTAACAAGCGGCTACCACCATGAGAGACGAAGGGTTAAAGCAACCTCACGCGAAAGACTACCCCTAAGTTCCCTCTAGCATAGGGCCTAATTACCCTAAGGGCATAGCGAAACCACCTGCCGTCTCCTCCTCATCCTTCCCCTCATCCTCCCCTGCTCTCTTCCTCTTCACCTCACAAGGCCTAGCAACTACAGCCACTACTAATTCTACTCCCTCCTTCATAGCCTTCTCTACGCCCTCTAGTAAGGAGGACGTGAAGGAGTCCTACTCCTTATAAAGTAGCGCCATATCCTTCTTTATAGCTAGAATGGCCTAGTAGACGCACTACACCACGTTAGCTCTAAAACAAGGGAAGAACGTAATAGGGATACTTACACGGAGACTGTCCTTAATGAAGAGGCGGAGGGCAACGCCCTTTAAGTAAGCTAAAGCCTTAGCTAGAGTCTAAAACTTTAGCATGGTAGCGCTAGCAATGTTAGTGACGCGAGCTGCCTCTTTAATAGTAGAGATAACGTTAGCAGGGACGAGGGGGGACGTAGACTTAGCGTCAACAATGGCCTAGTATTCTAGGCCTAGGAACTAAGCTAGCTATCCCTAGAAGTTAGCTATAGAAACTAAAATAGCTAGGACGCAAGCTGTCTAGAAACTCACTAGAATACACTAGCCCTTCTATGACATGTAGTGGCTGCACTTTAAGCTCTTAGAGCTTTACACGTAGTCGTAGGTGGGTTTCTCCGCCTCTAGAGACGCCTTATAGCGTAAGTAGCACATGTATAAGGCGTAGTACGCCTTAGGGAAGGTAGTAGGAGGGATGGGAATTAGCATCGTTGCAGAATTATACTACAAAACCGTTAGCTAAGCCTAAAAAAGTATCACTTACGTAACAGTGCGCCGTTATTACCTACTCGTTCGTTTAGTTTAATTGTTTCTATTAATTAGTTAGTAAACATATAATACACGAACGGGAGGGGGCACTTACTAGTCTTAGGGGAAGGGGGTTCTTAATCGTTATTGTGAAGAAAATATCATTAGAACCTTAGACGAAATATTAGTTTGTTATAGCAACTACTTACAACAATGAATCTCTAAGATAGATTAGCACGCGCATAGTAACTAAGAAATTTACAACGCCTAACTACACGCCCGTATACCTTCTAGCATGAATTTAGACCCCTTAAATATTCTTTGTTGTTTACAAAAAATCATTCTCTAACTGCCCTATAGACGCATTTAGCAGTACTACTTAACGACAAAAAGAAGTATGCGTAAACGTAAACTACATACTTCCTAGTAACGATACGGGAGTCTTGCGCTTTAAGGACAAAGCACATTCTTAAGGAGAAGGGTAATGTAAGGATGCCTCCTTACATAAAGTAGACCTAGACCCCTAAGGTAATGCGTTAGCTGTGACATAGTGTAGGTATAGGTAAGAGATGAGAGTTAGGGTGGTTCCGTGTAATAAGTAGGAGTGGTTTAGAGGACACGCTAAGGCTTAGCCAAGTCGTAGCTAAGTTAGACCCCATTTAGGTACATAAGGAGTTAGAAGCCATAAGCTCCCCCTTCATCTTTTTTATATCCTTTGTAGTAGACCTATAGGATTGCACTAACTCATATCTAACTTACACTCTCATATGCTACTTCTCGTGATATAGTGCCCTATGTCCTTACATAAGCTATACTATTATAGGATTCTACGACTCTACCCCTTATTCAAATAGAGTTAGGATACGTCTCATAAACGAGCTTTAATTAGAAACGGCCTATTATAGACGAACCCCTATTAGTTCATAAGTAGCTCTTATAAGCAGAAGCCGTCTAGTTCTTAGAACGGATGCATTAGGCATGAGAGACGGCTTACTCTAGTATCTTATAGGCCTAAGAACGATAGTAGAAGCAAGCTAACAAGCACTAGAGACCCATAGACTTTTAAGTTAACGACAAGGTCTACGTCTTTACTAAGACTTAGAATAAGGATTAGCCTAGCCATAAGTTAAACCATTAAATGGCTAGTCTATATATGTTCTAGCCTAACCACGAGATTTGCCCGCTCATGAGCTGGCTGGCCTGCTCATGAGCTAGCTGGCCTAACCACGAGATTTTCTGACTTTTAGTTTAGCTAGCTAGCTCACAAGCAGGCTAGCCTAACCACGAGCCTAACTATGAGCCCAACTACGAGCCTAACTACGAGTGGGGTAATAACGTAGAACGTAGAACGTAGGAAAACCTTCAAATCCTACACCTATTTACAGTAGTAATTATGGCTACTATTACTTTAATAAACCCATTTCCGTACGATGTGCGCACTGCTTTTAAAGCCTATAGTAATAGTACAACTTACTATAACCGCGAGCAATTCTCACTTAAGCAACTACATCATATGCGCAGAATACTTAAAGATCCCTCTGCCTATATATCATAGAATAAGGGAGCTGTGAACCTTAAAACCCGTACGCAATTAAACTTCATACTTCTAGACCATAAGCTCTATTGAAAGAGCAATACACGCCACCTACAGCCTAGATATGTAGTGCTAAAAGCAGAGGTGTTTGATATCATTGCACAAGAACACCTTAAGCTCTTACATGTAGGCCGGAATAAGGTGTGGCCTACTATAGAGCAACGGTTCTATGGAATAAAGCGAGAGGATGTAGAGTTTATACTTAAACGGTGTAAGAATTACACCTTAAATAGACTAAATACTACAAAAGCTCCATTAGTTCCTATTATAAGTGGACGGGCGTGGGAGAGGGTTCAAATTAACCTAATTAATATGCGCCATGAGCCGTTAGGGCAGTATAAATGGATTCTTCATATAAAGGATCACTTCTTAAAGTATACACAGCTATACCCATTAAAAAGCAAGCACTTAGAGCCTATTGCAGAGTGCTTTGCTTAATTTATTACAGCTTTT
Source organism: Pseudogymnoascus sp. BL308 (assembly GCA_001630595.1). Lineage (NCBI taxonomy): Eukaryota > Fungi > Ascomycota > Leotiomycetes > Thelebolales > Thelebolaceae > Pseudogymnoascus > Pseudogymnoascus sp. BL308. The sequence continues at coordinate 5,260 of LMYD01000055.1, read as the reverse complement.
CTACCTCTAAAGATTATGTAGGCTAATAATGGGAAGGAATTTAAAGGGGCTCTCTTACTCTTACTACGGAAGTATGGAATCTAGGTAGTAAATGGAGCACCACGATCGCTACAAACGCAAGGCCTAGTTGAGTAGGCAAATGGGGTTGTTGAGAATAAGCTCTAGGCATGGAAAATGGACCATGGGTCTATAGAATGGAAGGATGGGCTACTTGAAGTAGTGCTTGCTATGAACACCCAAATCCACTCTACAATTAGGTGTGCGCTAGCTAAGCTCCTATTCCGAGAGCGTAGCTCATATATCGACTGGCTTAATAGCTAGGCCTAGAAGGATCTGTTAATTGGAATTGAGCAGGAAGACCCAACTATGGGCCTAATATTTGAGAGCGAGCTCCACGAGCTGGGCTCGGAAGCTCTACTCAACCTAGGGCTCCGGTGAACTCCTGAGCCTAGCTCTAGCTCTGAGCCCGAGCTAGAGCTAGAGCGAGAGCTCGATTCTGGGCTCTGAGCTTAGGCCAGAACTCGAGCTAGAGCCTAGCTCCGCCAAGCCCCTGAGCTTAATTCCGAGCCTAGCTCTAGCTCTGAGCTTGGGCTTGAAATTGAGCTTGAGCTAGAGCTCGGAATTGAGCCCTCTGGCTCAGGGCTCAATTCTGAGCCTAGCTCTAGTTCTAAGCTAGAGCCGGAGCAAGAGCTAGAGCTAGAGCTCAATTCTAAGCTCTAGGCTCAAGCCGGAACTCGAGGCAGAGCTAGGCTCCGAACTCGAGCTAGGGCTTAGGCCAGAGCCCAGCTCCGGCTCGAGCTAGAGCTCGGAATTGAGCTCTCTAGCTCGGGGCTCAATTCCGAGCCCAGCTCTGGTTCTGAGCTAGAGCCAGAGCGAGAGCTTAATTCCGAGCTCTAGCGTGGGACCTAGGCTCGAGTTCTAACTTAACCTAGGACTAAGCTTTGGGCTACGCCAGATCCTGTAATTGAGAGAGCTATAGCAGCCACTCAACGAGCTAGGATTTCTATGGTGTAGAAGTATACAAAGAAGCACGATATTCAGCACTTTAATATAGGAGCAATAGTCTCTATTAAGGTTCCTCGAGAGGATAGAACCTCAACTAATAATAAGAGGCTATTTGCGCGAATTCTAGAAGAGCCTTACCCTCATAGGTATAGGATTCTTACAGCTTTAGGTATTATACAACGCCTTATTCCTACTAAATCACTTAGAGTTGTAGAGCAAGCTCTATGGAGTGATATAGTAATTCTTACTTCTACTAAGGAAGTAACCCTAGGGCTTGCAGCTAGGGAGGCTTCTACGAGTGCTTGGGTTAGAATATCCTGTTAGTGCAAAGGGCAGTGTAGTACGAAGAGGTGTAGGTGTTATAAGGAAGCTAAGGAGTGTAGTGTACACTGCCATAACGATGACCATAATTGTGGTAATTTGTTGGGTCTTACTACTCGTACAGAAATAGCTTTAGTTGAGAGGCCTCGTAAGAAATGAGCACGGGCAGACACAGTAGGTAATACTACGTAGCTATATAGATCAATTAATTACTTCTATTTCTAATTACTCGTGGTTAGGCCAGCCTGCTCGTGAGCTGGCTGGCTGAACTAAAAGTCAGAAAATCTCGTGGTTAGGCCAGCTAGCTCGTAAGCGGGCTAGCCAGCTCATGAGCGGGCAAATCTCGTGGTTGGGCTAGAACATATATGATTCTCAAATAGGTTAGATATGCCTACTAGCTATAGCTACTAACTATAATTAAGATACACCCTGTCATCTTAGCTAACAAGCTCTATAAAGCTACTAACGACCCGTTCCTAGCTAAGATCTAGGAGCTAGGCCTACCTATTATAGTTAACAGATAGGAAGAGTAAGATGTAGACAAGATACTAGCCTCCTAGGGCCATTATGGGAAACTATAATACTAGGTAAAATGAGCAAATAGCAACCTAGATCTAGCTTAGTATTATGCTTTAGACTTTATTAGCTGCCTCTATAAGTTAAAGTAGTTCCATAACACTAATATGAACGTTCTAGGGCCACTACAATACCTTACGGATTAGCTACTTAGTTAGGAAAATGATATAGAGGAGCTAGAATACTACTAAGATAAGGATAAGCTTCCGTAAGAGCTTATGGACGAGCTTTACTTAAAGGGGGGGGGTAATGTCATAGGCATACACTTAATGCCATGTGATTATAGTCCTCACGGACCCTAACGGGTCCTCTAGACTACTTAAAAAGGGGTAACGGCCTTAAACCTTACCCGTTTTAGGTCTGTAGTTATAAGTTAGACCTCTAGGCTTCGCTTACTTCTCTTCTTCTTTCTTCTATAGCTTTAGATCTTTAATTAAACCACCTCTTAATTCCTAGTTCACTATTACACCTATGCATTACTATAGGTAAGGTTAACCGTTATAGACTAAGTAAACGGGGTTAGCTATAATTAGACTAGCATAGAAGTAGACTACTTATAGTATGTGTATAACTACATGACATACTACCTTATATACACTAATGTCATAAAGTAACAAGGCTTTCTATACCCCTTACTAGTACCTAATTACCTTATGTAACACCTTATAATGAACTTTAAGGAGTTTCTAGTTAATAAGCATAGGTATAATAGCATCTTAGTGTTTATAAACTACCTTAGTAAGACCTTTATAACTATACTATATCATAAGACTATAGACGTATAGTAAATGGCATAACTATTTATTAAATGAATCTACTAATTTAAGCAAACTCTAGTGTTAATTATTAGTGACTATAGACTCTAATTCATGTTATCCTTCTAGCATAAGTTCTACTAGATCATTAGCATTAAGATTAAGCTATCTATAGCTTACTATAAGTAGACTAATAAGTAGATGAAGATCATAAACTAGTATATAAATTAGAGACTACATTCATTTATATCCTACTACTAGGATAATTAGAGTAAGCTAATTCTTATTATAAACTAGGTTTAGATGACACTCCCTTACGCCTTAATTAGTATAATACCCTACTAACTTAAGTATAGAACGGATCCTTATATAAGCTAAGATTAGAATACTTTAAAGGAGAATACTCCCTAGAAAGCCCTTAACTAAAGAGAAGCTAGAGTAGTAGTAAATTAAATGTATACTACCTAGACTCTAGCTAAGAGTAATATAGCAAAAACTTAAGAAAATATGTTTAAGTATGCTAACTAGCACTAATGAGCTATTAATTAAAGCATAAGAGATAAGGTTTACCTTTTAGTAAAGAATCTTAAGAATACTTACCTAAGCTATAAGTTAGAATAGTAGTAGTCTAGACTATATATAGTATTAGAATAAGTTAGTTATACATTTTAATTACAACTACCTATAGGTTCTTACATACATAATGTATTCTTACTAGACGTACTCATTAAGGCACTAACTAACCCCTTACTTAGTTAGACACTACTAGAGCCTAGTAGTAAAGTTATTAATAGCATAAAGGAATGGTAAGTTAATAAGATTCTTACTATAAGACTTTAGTACTATTAACTATAGTACTAGGTAAGTTAGGTAGAATTTAACCTAGACTAAGAGTAGTATCTTATAGTAAATTTTAAGAACTCTTCTCTTAAGCTCTAAGAGTTTCACATGAAATATCTAAACCTACTAGAGTTACTAAAGGACTTACTTAGATTAATTATAACATAAAAGATAAACGAGATAAGTTATAATTATAAGAGGAATAGTTATAAGGATACCTTCTTACATAAAGTAGACCTAGACCCCTAAGGTAATGCGTTGTTTATAACATAGTGTTATAAGGACATAAGGTACTATATTATAAGAAGTAGCATATAGGAGTATAAGTTGAATATGAGTTAGTGTAATCCTATAGGTCTACTATAAAGGATACAAAAAAGATGAAGGGAGAGCTTATGGCTTCTAACCTCTTATGTACCTAAATGAGGTCTAACTTAGCTATGACTTAGCTAAGCCTTAGCATGTCCTCTAAACTACTCTTGCCTATTACATAGAACCACTCTAACTCTCATCTCTAACCTACACTTACACAATGCATTACCTTAGGGGTCTAGGTCTACTTTATGTAAGGAAGCATCCTTATAAGTGTAAGTGTAGGTAAATGAGAGTTAAGGTAGTTTCATGTAATAAGTAGGAGTAGTTTAGAGGACACACTAAGGCTTAGCTAAGTTATAGCTAAGTTAGACCTCATTTAAGTACATAAGGGATTAGAAGCTATAAGCTCTCCCTTTATCTTTTTTGTATCCTTTATAGTAGACCTATAGGATTACACTAACTTATATTTAACTTATACTCTCATATGTCACTTCTTGTAATATAGTGCTCTATGTCCTTATAATAGTAAAGTAAGAAAAATAGCATTATTACTACTTATAATACTAAACTAAGTACCCTTTAAGCTAGGGTATACTTAAAGTTATAATCCTTATAAAGGCTATTCTTCCTAAACATCTTACTAGCATTATAATAAGTAGCTACTACTATAAGAGACAAAGGGTTAAAGCAACCTTATGTAAAAGACTACCCTTAAGTTTCCTTTAGCATAAGGCCTAATTACCCTAAGGGCATAGCAAAACTACCTACTATCTTCTCCTTATCCTTCCCCTTATCCTTCTCTACTCTCTTTCTCTTTACTTTATAAGGCCTAGCAACTATATCTACTATTAATTCTACTCTCTCCTTTATAGCCTTCTTTACACTCTTTAGTAAGAAGGACGTAGAGGAGTTCTATCTCTTATAAAGTAATGCTATATCCTTCTTTATAACTAGAATAGTTTAGTAAATGCACTATACTACGTTAGCTCTAGAATAAGGGAAGAACGTAATAGAAATACTTACATAAAGACTATCCTTAATAGAAAGGTAAAGGGTAACGTCCTCTAAGTAAGCTAAAGCCTTAGCTAGAGTCTAAAACTTTAGCATAGTAGCACTAGTAATGTTAGTAATGTAAGCTGCCTCTTTAGTAGTAGAGATAACGTTAGTAGAGATAAGGAAGGACGTAGACTTAGCATTAATAATAGCCTAGTATTCTAGGCCTAGGAACTAAGCTAGCTATCCTTATAAGTTAGCTATAGAAACTAAAATAACTAGAACGTAAGCTATCTAGAAACTCACTAGGATACACTAGCCCTTTTACGTCATATAGTAGCTATACTTTAAGCTCTTAGAGCTCTACACATAATTATAAGTAGGTTTTCCTACCTCTAGAGACGCTTTATAGCATAGGTAGTACATGCATAAGGCATAGTATGCCTTAGGGAGAG
>LMYD01000548.1:0-112417 GCA_001630595.1 Pseudogymnoascus sp. BL308 | reverse complement strand
GGGGGGGGGGGGGGGGGGAGAGGACGGACCTTGGCTAGCTCGTCGGTGTATGCTTTGCTGGGCATGGGCGGCGTGGCGGGGAGCCCCTTAAATGCACCTTGCGCTCCATTGAGACCCTCCTCCTCCTTCTGCTTCTCCAACACCTCCGGGACGTTCTGATCCTTCCAATCCTCAAAGATCTGAAAGAAGAACTCTTGCCCCTTCGCCGTCAGCAGCCCAATATCCGTAATGAGCGTTGCGATAGCACGAGCGGTGTAGGCGCCGCGACTGAAGCCGAAGAGGAAGATCTCATCGCCGACCTGCCAGTTGTTGCACAGGAAGCCGTAGCACTCGCTGATGTGCAGGGAGATGGTGGCGCCTGTCGCGCCGCCGATGAGACGGTCCTCGATGCCGCCGCCCGTGCCGATGCCGGGGTGGTAGAAGACGATCTGTGCGGGGCGCGGCTCGGTGTCTGTGGTGGCGACGGTGTTGGTGTTTAGGGCGCGACAGATGCGGGTTATATTTGAGGGGAGCGTGACGTTGGTGTGGGAGAAGATCCCCGGGAGGAGGTCGCCGAGGGCATTTGAGGTGGGGGCGTCGGAGTAGCTGTTCTAGGGGGTGTTAAACATAGATCTAGGGGAGGGAGGGGGTGGGCATACCGTCCAGGTGCCGTCGCAGGCGACGATCAGGCGGCGGCCGCCGCGCTTCCTCTCTGTCCCGAGCTCGGGGAAGCGCTGTGCGGGCGGAGGCTCCTGCGTAAATGTGACGGGCTCGCCGGTCTTGAAGTGGACGTTCGGGTCGTCGGGGAGGGGGGATTGTTGCTGTTGTTGATAGGACATGCGCTTCTTCTTCAGCCTGCTCGCCGCGGCGGTGGCTGCCGCTGTGACGGCGGACTTGGTGCGGTCTTTGAGGGTAGCCATTGTGGGCGCTCTTTTAAGTGCTGCTGCGTGTTTGGTGTATAGTGATGTCTCTCATGGAGGGATGTACCAGCTATGCCTTATATTCGCCGCGACCCGGGGACCGGGAAGAAGGGGGGGGGCATCGATATATATAGCTGGAGCGTAACGATGCACAGCATTGCTACGGTAGGAAGGTGAGGCCTGTCCGGACGGTACACGGCACCGACGACCTGCGTCGCGCCAATGGTGGGCTGCAGACTGGGCATCGCCTGATCGGCGATGCCTTATTCGACCTCTCGGGCTGAGCGCCGTGCGACGGATATGTAACTGCTGCGTCCATGTCCGGCTTGGGAACGGGCTGTCGGAGCACCGATGGGGGAAAGTGGGATCAAAGAAGGTCGCACTGGAGGCGGCGATCTCACTAAGATACAGTCAGGACAGGGTCCATCTCCCGCGCCTCCAAGGCTGAGGGCTGAGTGCACCCTTGCGAGGATGGAGTGCGCCCATGCTTATATGGAGGAGCTGAAATGCACGGCTAGGCTGGCGGGTAATGTGCTAATTGGATATTTGTTGGGTATGTGGTAGATGTGGACTTGGCGGGTGGGAACACAGAAATGGCAAGTGAAGAGATGTTGGGTATTGGAACCACTTGCATGCGTAGGTGTGATCCGTGCTATGTATTAATCACACTCTGTCTGAGTGTGCGTGGGCGATGTAAACTGGCGATTGGAAGTCTCGGCTTTGCCGTCCATATACTGTGTGTGTGTTGCCGATATTATAACATTGGTGGTGGCTTCGCTCCTTTGGAAGAGAGAAACTGTAGGGGCCAAGGCCCTGAAAATACCACCCTGAAATATAAGCTTACTGTACTAGACCCTTAAATAATCACGATACATCTGGTCTGCGCCTCGCATTGCTCAGCTGATCAACAAGTCGAAAATGATGCTTTAACATATCCTTCATGTCCTATTTTTGCTAACCTGGCATGCCTAAATTTTGATTTATATCAACGCCGTAATGATCATAACCACCCCTCCAGATGTGCCCCTATCCCCCACCTATGCCACACTCACTCACTCGTCCCTCCTCTTCTCCTCCGGCTTCTGCCCATACACCACATACAGCGGCCAATACGCCTTAATCGACTTCATCCTCCACTCCTTCTTCACACTCTTCAAAAACACCTTCAGTTCATCCATCTTCCACCCCCCATACCTCGTCATACTCGCCAGACTAATCGCCTCCATATCCGCCAGCATACTCATCATCGCAAACGCCCCCGCATCCCTTAACCTCTTATCCTCATGCCACGGCCCCATCGGCCACCGATACTCCAGCACCACACAATTCACAAAACCCGCATCTATCATATGCTGCCTCAGCGTCTCGCCCTCGAAGCGGAGATCGCATCCTGCGGCGGTGAAGGTGCGGTTCGCCTCCTCGTGCCAGCGCTTGATCATGGAGTTGGGGGGCAGCGAGTCGTCCTCGTTGCCCATCGACACGCTGAATTCCTGCGCCTCGACCCAGCCGCCGGGCTTGAGGGCCTTGTGGCACTCGTTTAGATACCTGGGCCAGTCGCGGATGGCGAGGCCGGAGGCGAGGCGGGAGTGGATTAGGTCGAGGGGGTGCTCGAACATCCAGTCTTTGTCGATGTCGTCGACGCGGAATTGGACGTTCGGGGGGACCCTGTGGGGGGTTAATATCTAGTTGGCATCTCCATGCTTCTGTGGCTTTGAGCGCAAAGGGCTTACCAATTTGGTTGGATGGGGGAGAGGTCGATTCCAATGACTGTGGGTTGTTAGTGGAAACCCGGCGTATATGAGAGAGGGGAGTTAAGGGTTGGCAGACCTTCAGCGCCTTCATAGTGGTCGCCAACATCTATAGCCCAGATGCCAGTGCCAGTCGCCATGTCAGCGATGCGCTGCGGGTTCTTGACAGGCGCGAAGAAGAGCTTGTCCTCGAACATCAGCCTGATCGAGTGGTAGATCATGTCCATCCTGTCGGGCTTCATTAGTCATCTGGTAAACCGTAACCACTCCCTCGGGAAACGCTAATTACCTATCCTGCTCCTTCTCGTCATTGGGCATGAGGTATTCTTCAATCTCTATTAGTGGAAGCGCATCATGGGGGGGTTCAGCTGAGACTTACTGCCTTCTTGATACTGCACCCCGCTTCGATCAGCATGTGGATCGTCGAAGGGCTTTCTGCCTCAACAGTCTAGGAGGAGTGATACATACAGCATGATAGGTCCTCCCATTCTCCTTTGGGAACGTAAACGCACTCGACCCCACAGTCTCATAGAACAGACCGCTATCTGCATCATCAGTCCCGTAGCTCGAATCCTCATCGAAGGTCTGGCCGCATCATTAGCCCTTATTATGCCTCGCCACCCCATCCCTAGACCCATCACACCCCGCGCCTTGCTCTCTCCTCTGACCAAACTCCTAACTCAGGATGGGGCAGCACTCACCATCACCACCGTGATCTCGCTCCTCTCACCCATCCCAGCCGATGACTCGCTCCCCCCCATGGGCTCTTCGTCGGCCTCCGCCTCTGCGGCCGTATCCGCGCCCAGCCCACTAGGCTCACCGCCTGACAGGTGAGTTGGGAACATTGGCGGCTCCTCGCGCATGCTCAGCCGCGCCGTGCGATCCATCTTGCCTGGCGGTCGCAGGCGCACCTCTAGCTAGTACCACTGTCGCGCGTGGAGCTCACACAGGCGGTCTGACCCTCAAGCGACGAGTGTCTGAGCGGCTGGTTGGTAGGAGCTAGGTCTATGACAAGAAAGAGGCACAGTGGTGGTAGTAGCAGGAGCAGCGGGGTCAGGAAAAGCGGATATATCGACTTTTGCCACGGCAGAGAGGGGGTAATATGTAAGTATATATTTTCTTTCGCTGGGCGTGTCCCGCAATCGGGGGCGTAGGAGCATAACCTAGCTCCCCGTGCGCGGTGGCGACGTGGTGGTACGGGTACGATACGGTAGGCCACAGTAGGGGTTGTAGGGGTTGTAGGGGTGTTGGACTGCACAGTGCTGCACTTAGCGCAGTGTCCCCACGTCTGCCAGCGAGTTCGACACACGTCAGTCATTCCACGGCCCGACCCCAAGGTTCCTCCCATCCCAGCACCATGACACCGGGATCCTGGACGGAATACTCTATTCGATAGGATAAATGCCAAAAATGGTGCTTGGAATATATGTCCAACCAGGCGTCGGTTCTGTGCGTGGTGCCAATCGCGACTGTGAGCGTCGATATTGGACCAATATTCCCGCATTGCCCATATCAACTGTGTATGCGCAAATTGTACGCGGATTGGTAAAAAAAAGCAGGATATATTTAAAAGGTTTTTCGCAAGCTACAGGACCTAGCAAATCACACCCCCTAGCTTGCGCGACCCAAAGTGTTCGCGCGCATGAAGGAATCATAAAAGAGCCGGCGCAAAACCCTGCCAAGCCCCATCAAAGCTTCCATAGCCAAGTACCAAGCAATATCCTACAGCTGCGCCCGGAACGCCAGACACCAGCAACCTCACCGCCCATTCCCCATAAGTTATCATTTGTGACAGATCCCATATAGACCATAGCCATTCATAGCGCACCAGATTAATCCCCCAAGATCTCCTCATCCTCGTCCTCGACGATTTGTTCCTCTGCTTCGTCCGCACTCGGAGGGCCTTCCTCGTCAAGTAACTCTTGTCTCCTCCGCTCCTCCTCATCGACCTCTTCTTCCTCATCCTCATCATCATCCACTACAATCTCTAAACTCTTCATTTTCGCCCTCACCTCGCTCTCCTTCGGCCTCTTCCCTCCCGATGCCTTAGCCTTCTTCCCCTTCTTCGGAGCCGGCTCCTCTAGTACCGCCAGAATCTGCGTGACGTTCGCCCCGAGCCTGCGTTTGTTGCGGAGAATGCGGTGCTTGAGCTTCCCTTCCATGGCGCCCTCGGCGTCGATGACGCGAGCGTATATTGCGAGAACAAGTTTGGAGGCGAGGTCGCACAGCTGCAGCTCAGCCTTCAAGCCATCGACCTGACGCTCCGCATCCGTGAGGCCTTCGTCGTCGTCTTCGGGGTCAGAGTCGATATCCTCTGGGTCGTCATTGTCGGCGGGCGGCTCAAGGGTCTTGTGCGCCTTGTTGGCATAGTGCTTTTCGGCCGTCGCGAAGATGGAGGTGATCTCCTCCTGGACTTCTGGGGCGATGTGGCGGACGAGTGTAAGGAGGTGCGAGAAGTCGTTTTCGGCCAACGATGCTTCGGCTTTCTTGCTAGTGAGGATGGAGCGGAAGATGGTGTAGAGGTCGAGGAGGGAGCCGGTGGCTTGGAGGCGGCAGGGATCGAGGCCCGCGCGGGAGGAGAGCGTGCTGATGAGTTTGTCGGAGAAGGTTTCAGTGCGCTCGTTTATCTCATCGACGTCGACGTCAGGGACCTCTTCGGCATTCTCAACCGCCTCCTTCAAGGCGCGGCACTTCCACATGAAGTAGAATAGCGACGTCTGGATGGCGCTGATGACCAGCTTATCCTCTTCGTCATCGATATCTGGATCTGGGGTATCTAGGAAACCGCGGCCGACAAGCTCGAGAAGCATATCGATGACCGGCATTGTCGAGGTCCTGTCACCTTTAGCTGTCTTTTTAGGTGCCTTTTCAAACAACTCCACGGGATTGCTTATTCCTGCCAGCCTGTTCAACCGGGTCACCGTCGTCGTTAGCTGGAGGACAAGCTCGACCTTCGTGTCGCCCCTCACTGAAATCTTAGTGCTCTTCGGGAAACGCTTCCTCAAATCGTCAATAGTATCGACCCATAGTGATTGCATCTGGTCATCCGTTGTCTCTACAAGCTCTTCAAACGCCTGTGCGTGCAATAAAGCAACACTGGCCTCCCTCAGAACATGTGCATCCGCATGGCTCTTAAACTGAGACTTGATCTCATGTAACAAGGTCGCATACGCAGTCGAATCCTGGCGCAGCTCTTGGAAGATGCCCAGATTCAGCACATGCTCGAGACGAAGGACCGCAGTTGACGTCTTCGGTTTGGACCCGAATAACTTCAACAGGCGGGGCAGGACAGCCGCGAGTTTCCGTGCCGTTGAATCTTCGTCGGCACGCAAACCTGACTTCCCACCTTTCTTTTTCTGGTGGTGGTCCTCGCCTAGTCTAGCTAGACTCGTCTTCACAACTGCGTGTAGGATCTCTAGAAGGGCCACCTCCTCCTTCTCTTCTAGCTTGAATGCGTCCCTGACAGCAACAGAGACCGACCCCGCCTTCTTCTTATTGGAGTGATCAAACAACAGATACCCAGTCAGCATCTCCCAGTCTTGGAGCTCGGCGACCTTGTCATATAGAACCTCTGCCGCAAGGGAGTATCTCGACTCAAAGCCAGCGGCGTTGATTGTGCCGTCACTAATAACGAGGTCATCGTCTTGAGTTGATCCTTCATCCACATCATCTCCATCATCGTAATTCAACAGCACCTCAGCCAAAGCCTTCAGTTTAATCCAGCCCGAGCATGGGTTCTCCTTATTCTCATCATCCAGAGTGAATGCCTCATCCAGTACCTCCTCGCCACCAAGGTCTTCGATCTTAGACTCGTACAGATCCTCGATATTGGCCGCGAAGAAGTTAACGACAGACTTCCTAACCCTTAGATCAGAGTCAAATATGAGCTTGCCGATAATATCAATGTCGTCCGGCTCCAACATGCCCTTCTCGCGGATCATATCAAGAAGATCCACAGCCGATGCGCGAACGGTGGTCTCTGCATCTTTTGTTGCCATCTCGACAATGCGGGGACGGAATCGGTCGATGAAGTTGCGTATCCCGCCAAGCTCGCCGTACTTCATGATCCGTTCTAATTGTTTGATAACTTCATGTCGCGTGGACCCGTTCTGGTCCGACAGCAGCCAACCAAGGTATCGTAGAAATGTGCCTTCGTAAAATGTAGTAGGCAAAATGAGAATCCATTGCCCCAAGGCCTCCACACAGTCCGTTCTGATTTTCGGGTCCACGTCGCGATATCGATGGACAAACACAGTATCGAAGAAGTCCTTGATGGTTCCTTCTGAAGTTTCGCGATGCTGCTTTCCCTTGTCGATGTTCTTCTGGTATGTCGCAAGGCGGCCCTTATTTGCTTTCGACCCCAACTTTTCTTCCTTCTCCATCAGCGTAAGCATATCCGCTGTGTTCTGGACTTGCGACTTCGCCACCTCGCACAGGCCTGTAGCGCATGCAAGTGCAATGACGGTCGCGGTGTGGCGGAAGGGGCGCAGGAACGATGAGGACATGCTTGTGATCCAGAGATGGATGTTCTCAATCAGCGCAATATCCTCGTATAGAACAGTAGTTGAATGCATCAGTCCCATCAGCGATTCGAAGAAATCCGTGAGACAGACTTTAAATGCGTGGGACGATTTCGCTTTCGAGATCAATGGGTAGTCGGCGACATTCTTCTCCTTGTGCTCGTCTTGGATCTCGTTGAGCCGATTTGGGCTGTTATCTGGGTCATTGATGTCGTCTTCTGTCACTTTGATATCGCAGCCGGCGCATTTTAGGACACAGTTGACAAGGTCTGCCATTGCTGCTGTGTTGTCTGCGTCATATTCACCGAGCCACTGTGTCGCAACATCCTTTGAAGATTTATCGCTCGTGAATATTTCAGCTGTAACAGTTAACATTGCGCGCGCATACATCTCACTGGTCACTCACCATAGAGCCCCTCCGCATCCTGGTCCTTAAATACCACCTTCCCAGTTGGCTTTTTCGCCCGACTCGGGAGTCTCATCGAATGCGCTTTCGGTTGTGGAGCACTGCCATTAACCTTGGCTTTCTTTGCAACCGGTGCGCTCTTTGTGGCCGCTGCCTTCGGCTTAGACTTCTTCTTCACGGGAGCTTCTTCCTCTTCGCTCTCCTCATCCTCGTCTTCCTCGTCGCTCTCATCTTCTTCTTCCTCTTGTTCTTCCTCATTCTCTACCCCTTCCATATCATCGCCACCCCTTTTCCTCTTCCCGCCTGCGCCGGCATTTTGCGATGACTCGGCCTCCGGCTGAAACTTGTCGGGGACCTTCACAGCTCTCCCGGACTTGCGCCGCTGGCTTGCGGTAGCTTCTGCGGACGAAGCCATCGAGTCGATTTTCCGGTTTTTATTACGAGCAGGCGTGCGCGATTAATCGATTGCTGGCGTTACACTCCGAACATCGGTTTGTCGTGAATTGCGATGCGAACGCGCTGATTGTCAACATGAAATACCAAGTCGCGTCGATGTTGGAGAGACGCGAAGTGCGGGCTGAGGGACGCACTTTAAGGTTTAGCGCGGTTGGTCAATCGAACGCTAAGCCGAATTAGTACACTTTCGACCTCGACTTTCTTATCTCTCCAACAGTCTCCAACGACGGGGAGATCCAGCAATATAATTATTCCAATTGGCCTTTGGTGCGTATTCCAAAAATAAGGTCTTAAATATTGTATAGCTAACCACAGTATAGATATCCTCTCTCTTGCATCACGCATTCACTTGCATCTGTCGTTACCCCAGCCATGTATAGATAGGCCCACCATGGCCACCTCTCCCTTCCCAGCGTCCTTCTCAAAGCCGGGACAAGGACATCTAATTGCTCGTTTGCTTCCTAATGGATTTTTTGGCCTTGTTAAGGCCACTTTTCAGTATCCTTTAAAGATCATCACTCCGCCATCTCCAGTGGGGGATCTGAAATCCGCCCTCGCCTTTCTTCTAACTTACGGCGGCGGTCTTGTTGCGGGCGATCAAGTCAATCTCAAGGTGAGAACAAATTTCATAATATATTAGGAGACCCACGACGAGCATGTCACGCTAGGCATTTCGTTCTGCATATTGTCTTTTAAGTCACGTTTCTTGCTCCATCCTTAAAACTCCAGCCACAACGTTGAGTCTAACATCCCTCTAGATCGACGTCCACCCCTCTGCCAAACTCACCCTGGCAACACAAGGCCACACCAAGGTCTTTAAATCCTCCAGCCCAACCCTCAAATCCTCCCAAACCCTGTTGGTCACCCTCCACGCCTCCTCCGCCCTCTGCCTCCTCCCCGACCCCGTCCAACCTTTCGGCGACTCCGTCTACGTCCAATCCCAGATCTTCACCCTCCACCCAACCGCAACCCTCTGCCTACTTGACTGGGTGACTGCCGGTCGCACCTCCCGGAATGAGAGCTGGGATTTCACATCCTGGTCCGGCCGGAACGAGGTCTGGCGCGCTGCCGCCGAGGGCGACGATGAGGATAAGGCCCGCCCCCGGCTGCTCCTGCGCGACAATCTCATCCTGGATGGCGACGCGCTGACTCCCGATGATATCACGGTGGCGCTGTCGCTGAAAGACAAAATGCACGCGCTTTCCGTGTTCGGGACGCTCATCCTGGCGGGGCCGCTAATGGCGCCGCTATCAGCTTTCTTCCTCGCCGAGTTTAGCGCGCAGCCGCGGATCGGGGCAAGGGATTTCAGGTCAAAGGAAGCGGTGGAGCGGGACGGGAAGACGGAGGCGTCGGATGAGGAGGCGTGGCGGGCGCGGCGGCTGAAGCAGGAGAAGGATGATGGGGTGCTCTGGTCTGCGGCGAAGGTGCGGGGATGCACGGTAGTTAAGTTTGGATCGAAGAGTGTGGAGGGGGGAAGGAAATGGGTTGGGGGTATGATTTTACGACATGGAGGGGTAGTGGACGTGTTTGGAGAGGATGCGGTGATGTGTGTGCGCTGACTTGAATAAGAACTACTATGAATATCACTACGTTCAAACAGAGCAAAACTCATCTGAATCGCTTTTATACTAGCCTACCCACCGGCGAACTCCTCCTGGCCTCGTGCCATACCCTTACACTCTTAACAACACAGCATCGCGAGACTATCGTACAAGTACAAACCCGCTTGAGGAACCTAAGATTAGATGTTTGACCCCCAACCAACCTCCCACCTTCCCATACTCACCGCCAGCAAGAGCACAAGGCGGGCAAAAAAACAAAAGCACTAAAAAATAAACGACATGGACGAAAGTTCGAATTAGGGTTGCAGTCCAGAGCAAAGGCGACAAAGTCCTGGCCAAAAAATGGCATAAGGTGAAGGGTTTGCGTAATTGGTCCTGGTCAGGGGAGGGTCGAGTTACCCAGGTTTCTTGAGGCCGAAGAAACAATTATTTTGAAAGAAACTGTAGCAAGAAATTGCCAGGTGGGAGGCAGACGTAGTTGCAGTAGGGATCCGAGTTACCAAATGATGTGCATAGACGATTTCAGGGTCATAGAAGCTTGATCCGAAGTTGGCGATGAATGCGTGTAGTCAGGCAGAGCAGCAAATACTACCTTCATACCTCCTTGATAATGAAAGTCGCAAACGTGCACCTGTAGCTGTAGTGTTGCTTACCCCTGTTGCAGGAGGGAAGGAAAAGCTGAAAGTTTCAAACCCGTACCCACCCAAGCCACCTGCTGTCAGAGAAGCTTGCTTGTTTAGTACCGTCGTAGCTTTCGCGGGTCCTCGATGTAGCCGTTGTTGCCGTCGTCGTACATGCGCTTCCTCGACATATCCTCCTCGCGCGGGCGTCCACCATACCCTCCATCTCTGGGTTCGCGGCCCATGTCGCGTGGGTCCCGATCTCTTGGATCGCGGTCTCGTGGGTCGCCGCGTCCAGAGTCTCTGTCACGGTATCCGCCGCTCTCACGAGGTCTTACCGGCTCCATGTTGCTTCCGCTACCACCACCACCGCGATAGTCGCCTCCTCTCGAGCCACCATATCGGTCACCACCACCACCCCTGTACCCACCCGAACTTGGTCCTCTGTCATCATACGGAGGACGGCCACCGCGTGGTTCATACCCACCACCAGCAGATGGCCCGTTACGGTCTGGCGACCCTTGGCCATACCCATTGCGAGAGTAGCCACCGCCGCCTGGTCGTGGTCCAGCTGGGGCGTTTGGTGGAGGCGCTCCAAAGCCTCTGTCGCGATCACCTCTGCCACCATCACGGCCACCAAATCCACTGCCTTGATAGCCGATACCACCTCTCCCCCCTGGTCCACGGTCTTGGAAACCACCACCGCCTCTTCCACCACGGAAACCACCACCGCCGCGACCTCCATCGAATCCTCCCCTGAATCCGCCACGGAAACCAGGCCCTGGTCCACCGGCGAATCCGCCTTGTCCCATAGGGCGGGGTGGGACAGCCTTGGTGTAACCTCTGCCTCCGAGGCCGCCACCGAAGCGACGTGGCTTCCAGCCCTTGACGGTGCGACCACGTTCGACGTCGACTTTGATGCGTCGCTCTTTGATTCTAATACCGTCACATCCATCTAGAGCAGCTATTAAGATGCGCAAGAGCGCAATTGTTAGTCTTGTTACTCCAAGAAAATATACCTTGATCGGTGGAAGAGAAAACAAATGAAAGAAAGGAAAAGAAACAGGATATCCCAGTAGGCAAGCTTGAGGGCCGTGGGTACTTAGGGACTCTCCGAATCAGGGAATATAGATCGATAAATCGTCTGGGCAAGAGTGTGGGGTGGGGGGTATATGTGGCCGCTTTACCTCTCATATCTTTCTCACGCTCAAAAACAACAAAGGCGTAGCCGCGATGCTTCTTCTTCTTCTTGTTTGGCTTTTCGTCTTGATGGGTATCCGCTACAATACGAATCTGTAGATTGACACATTAGCGTAGTACATGAGTTATTGTAGAATCGGAATACATACACGCTCAATGGGACCAAATCGCCCAAACTCACGCTCCAGATCCTGCTCTGTCGCATCGTAACTCAGGCGCGCAACAATCAAAGTCTTGAAAGCATCGCCGCGAATATTTTGGTCCTCTTGAGGTTTATCTAGAGCAATAATATTAGCTTTGTAATCCAATGTAGGATTGTAGACGACAACATCTGGCGCCATGTGAGGGGGTCTCACAATCGGCTGGGCCCTCCTTCAAGAGCTGCTCCTGTGCCTCTTTCTTCTCCAATCTGACTCTATCCTTGCGCTGGAGCCAGCTCTCCGTCGGCTCATACTTATCCGTAGCTTTGTACTCCTCTAGCGCAGGTAGGAATGCAGCAAGGCCCGAGATGGTCGCTGTCTTCCGGTCCTGCGGTGCGTGGTCACTGGGGGGAACCCATCGCAATCCTGGGCGCGGCGCAAAGAGCGCAAGGAGGTTGGGGGGTAATTTGTCCGTCATCAGGAATGATGTGGATGTTATAGAGGCAAAAAGCTCTCCGTCCAAAGGAGCTGTTGGAATCGGACAGCCGGGTGGATGAAGTTGCTGAAGGTTCGATGCAAGCGTCAAGGCTGCCGTTCGAGCTTGTGTTCCAAGAGACATCGTCGCGTCAAGCTTGGACCGCGAAGCGAGAAATTTCCCAGGGTCACGTGATCAGAGCCTTGCTTTTTGGGATTCGGGAGAACGTCCGAGGGAACGACGAGTTTAGAGACCAGCACAGTTCAATTGTACATCATGGGTGCGAAAGCGTTAAAGAAGTTGTCCTCTGGACAGGTAAGATTCGCTTGCGCCTGTTTGGCCTCGGGTGTTTGCTAACAACGCTTATAGAATGGCGTCGGCGCCTTTATCCTCCAGTGCAAGAAGCTCGATTTCCACTACTGCGACTGGGCTGGTAGCTCAAGGGGCATGAAGTATGTTCCTATTTCCTTCTACTGCTTGTATAAAGGTCTTTAATACTAACATCTCCAAGCGCCTTCCTCCGCGATCAACTCCCCGCCTTCGCTGCCGCCAACCCAAGCATCGAAATCACCGTCTCCCCCCGGCCGAGCAAACACCCCGTCATCAAGGGCACATTCATCAATGGTCGCGAGAAGGCAATCTGCGTCAGGAACTTACAGCCAATGTCGGTTCTACAAAAAGCTGTTCTGCTGAGGGATGCGTCGGGCGAGAAGCTGAAGACCGAGACCAAGCCCGTCAAGTCCATCAACGACAGTGTGAGAGGTATCTGGTCGCCATACCACAGCGGACCGATGACGGTCTAGGGAGGGAACATAGATGGATGGCTGTATGGAGTGTATGAGAGGAAGAATACCAGAAGTGGGGGCTTGAGGGCGTTTAGGGATGACTGTATACTATGTACAAAACCGAAATATGAGCCGAGTTAATCGAAGAGCATTTGAGGCTGCACATTGATCCACAGGGCAAGCATACGTTTATATCTAGTAACATTGAGAATACGCGTTCGGTCACTGGTGGCATGGTCACGGTGATCTACTATTATGGCTTACTTGAACGGAGTCTTTGAGTAAATGAGAATTTCAATTCTACTTTCTACTTTTATGCTGCAGAGTAAAAGCTTGCCGCCATTGCACACTCAAATAGGCCTAATTAACCTAAAAACCGCTTACAAGCGGGCGTTGACGATATCAACAACTATAGAGAGTCAGTGATCGCCTCTTTCGTTCAGGGGACAAGAAACTTACACGCTGGCTTCAAGCTAGCACCTCCAACCAAGAACCCATCGATATCACCCTGGGTAGCCAGGTCCTTGCAGTTCTTCTCGCTGACAGAGCCACCGTAGATGATTCTCGTCTCCTGTGCGACCTTGTCGCTGATAGTCTTCGACAACCACTCGCGGAGAGCAGAGTGGACCTCCTGCGCTTGCGCGGTGGTGGCGACCTTGCCGGTGCCAATAGCCCAGATGGGCTCGTAGGCAATAACAACGTTGGCCCACTGCTCGGCGCTGATGGCCTTAGCGACGGCACCGAGCTGTGCGGTGACGACGGCGACGGTCTCGCCCTTCTCGCGCTGCTCGAGGGACTCGCCGCAGCAAAGGATGACGCGGACACCCTGGTCGAGCGCGTTCTTGGTCTTGGAGGCGACGAACTCGTCGGACTCCTTGAGGATGACACGGCGCTCGGAGTGGCCGATCAGGGTCCAGCCGATGTTGGAGTCCTTGAGCTGGGCGGGGGAGATCTCGCCGGTGAAGGCGCCCTCGTTCTTGTCGTAGACGTTTTGGGCGGCGACCTCGACCTCCTTGCGGAGCTCAGAGCGTGCGAGAAGGAGGTAGATGGAAGGAGGGGCGACGACGACCTCTGTGGTGTTGCGTTAGATCCATGAATCTCATATCGAATAACTGCTGGAAAAGACGCCATTCATGCTCGAGGAGCTTTTCGGCGGAAAGAGGACTGGTTGGCTAAGACGCTGTTGCACTCGCAGACAGATCTATCAGGCAGCTTGGTGAAATGCAGCTCTATCATTATAGGCAGGCACCGTGATCCAAAGGCAGTATGAGCCCGCAGCAGCCAAGCTTGCCAGGCAAAAGCGCCCACCGAGATGAATTTCGAGCCCCCAGACGAAGAAGCAGTCAAATCCACGACGGAAGCTACTGAAATTCTCCGAAGCTATTCTTTATCCAGTCCAACAGTCCCTCCGATTCGGATACAGCCATCCAATTGCCATTTCATTGAGCTCTATTATGAATGACGTCGATTCGAAATGTACATACCGACTTTAGGGTCGAGGTTGGCCTCGTTCAGACCGCTGATGATCTTCTTGATGCTCTGGACAGAGCCATTCCTATAGATAGGTAATTAGCTCTCAATTTCTACCTCCAATTACCCCATCTCAATCGCCCTATAGCTTCGGCTTTGTGGTCCCCAACACCCAGAGAGTCCCCCTTCCCCTCCCCCACTCCCGATCTCGCACAGAATCGCATAACTTACATCTTGAAGTTACCACCAACAAAGAATTGACGAGCCATCTTGACTGATTTTTAAATATAAACTTGGTGATTTGAAGTGAAGAAAGCTACCAAAAGGTGTATAATGTACAGTATGTTGAGAGGTTGTTGAACAAATTGCTCCAGATATCGGGCCCCGAAATATTAGTGGGGGTGATGACCTCAAGCGGGGCACCCTCATCCCGCCCTCTGACGACTTTTCCCGGCGCTTTCGCAACTTCTATCCGCGGCGCCTGCCAGGAGAGTTACCCGGAGGGAACAAAACGACTACACGTGAAAATCACCACGGACCTCAGCTGCTATAAGATAAGACATCTATATTTTATTTTCTTTTTGTCTATTTATCTGCTGATGACTAATTTTGATTTCCAAAGGTCTTCCAAGATCCTAAATGCTGCAAGATAATTGCTTTTCTTTTAAAAGCGCATCCATTTCTATATTATGCGCGTGTTTCGTTCCATACGCAGCCCCATGTCGGGACAACACATCGCNCCCTGCCCCCCCCCCCTTCCATGCATCCACAGGCCTCTGCAATATATGCACTCTCATCCACGGCGTTGCAGGTGGCCGCGTCCAGGATCTCATATTGGAGCACATCCACGTCCGCCAACCTTCATTTATGCCTCTTCGGGGGTGATGCAGCAGCGCTACTGTCTGATTTGCGGTTGCGCAACGGGTCGGGCCTCAACGCAGAGGCGGATGAGGCGATGTGGGGGGGCTTATGGGGGCTTATCATCCAGGCTTCAGCAAAGGAATATGAACCTTATATGAACCTTCTCTGTTTCTTCTGTTGATTATGGGCTTTATCACGTCTTGACCGAATCGTCATCTCTTTCGTTGTCCTCATTATTCCACGGTAAGATAGACAGACTATAGGATGAATACTGATACTTCATTTACTGTACTATGATATATTTGTTCATCAAAGGAGTGCCACCAGCTCCTCGATTCGTCCGCCCACTTTGTACCAGACCGTGGTCTGCTAACGTTACATACAATCATCAAACCGCCCATACATGAGACAGAAGGAGACCCAGCATCCTCGCTATACTCCTCCCACAACCTAAAGAAAATACACGGATCAGATAGCAAGCGTCCCGCAATACTAATCATTCTCCAGATACACACTGGCAATTTTGCACAGGAAAAACACGCTCATACATATCGACCAACAAGATCAGAAAATAGGATCCAACTTGGTTCCCGTCCGAAAGTACCTAGTACCCATATCTCCTCGGCTCCCTCGTCGGCTGGAATGGATTCCGCCTATACTCAAACTGTCTGTCCTCCTCCAGCGGCATACGCGGCAGATTGCTGCGGAGGGGATACTCGTACTCCGGGCTGCGTCTCCTCGGCTCCGGTGACCAGCGGTCACTGCGCCCACGCTCACGAGGTAGCGGCGACAGAGGCGCGGATGACATTGAAGACACAGACGGCGACATCAACGGCTGCTCCCGATACACCCTCTGTCCCCTATCCTCGTCAAGATACCGTCTCGGCGGCGGTGATGCGTACCGACGGCCCACGTCGCTGCGCAAGTCCCGATCATACGTGCGCGAATTCCTCATTACGGTCTCTCTTGCGAGCGCCTCCCTCGCGAGCACATCCCTCATCGCATCTCGGCGCATAACGTCCTCGGCATCCTCGAGGTGCTGCTCCTCGCGCAAGCGCGCGTCGTCATTAGCCGCACGCTCGATATTCGAGATCATGCGCGGCGCCGGGGCTGTGTATTGCGCGGCTGGCTGGGCGATAGCAGCGCGGGTGGCAGCTGCAACGGCGAGGGCGAACGACTCCGGATCTATGCCTGGGCTAGCGATTGCAGGACTGGGCTGCCCGTAGCTGTTCACGCGTGGGCGGTCGATGCGCGGGACATCAGGGGCGTAGGAAAGGCTGCGGCGGCGATTGGGACGGTCGATCATGACAAAGTCCTCGCTGCGGTCGTAGCCACGGCGGCGCTCGCGGGAGCGATGGAGCGGGCGGTGGGTGCGGGGGTACTTGCCGCCGCCGGAGCGGGAGGAGGCGCTGGTGTGTGGGGTGCCATCGCTGTCGTATTGGCTGAAATCGGAGTCGGAGTCCGAGTCGGAGCCGCTGAAGCTGGCGGTTGAGTAGCCGTCAGAGTCCATCATGCGGACTTTGGTGCCGGCGAACTTTCCGCCCTTGGGCGACTTGTGGCCACCGGGTGTGCCGGGGCGGTCGTTTTGGACAATCTTGACGCCGGCAGGGGCGTTATTGCTTTTGACAGGTTTGGGCCAGGCGTCTCCTTTCGGCTGTTGTTGTTGTTGTTGTCTCTGGGGCATGTACTGTCCACCGCCCATTTGCTGCGGGTGTTGTCTCTGGGGCATGTGCTGTCCACCACCCATTTGCTGCGGTTGCTGTTGTTGTTGATTCTGGTGCATTGCCTGCGCCTGCTGCTGCTGCTGCTGTTGAAAGATCTGTGCGTTTATCTGTGCCTGCTCCCTCTGCATAGCTTGCATGCGAGCTCGCTCTTGACGTTCACGGTATATCTGGATGACGTCGAGGCCTGGGAGTGGCGCGCGCTTGAGGTATATGGTCATGGAGGTAGTCTCCTTCTTGCCCGTCTTTGAGTTGGTAGATTCCTCGCGGTGAAGCTGGGCGAGGACCCACTCGAACTGGTTGTCGCGCTCCTTCATGAGTTTCTCGTCGAGGATGCTTGTGACCTGCATGCTCTGGTTTGGGTACAGTTTGGCCTTCTTATCGGTGATGGAGTATTTACCGGCGTCGAGCTTCTGGATCGTCTTGATGATCTGCTCCGTTGGGTAGGATTCCTGGTTGATTGTGACCTTGGCCCAGCGCTCTCGCTTTTTGGACTTTGTGTCACCCTTATCTTTGTCTTTCTTCTTGTCCTTGGAGTCCTTGGAGTCCTTGTTTCCTTTGGAGCCCTTGGAGTCTTTGCCGTCATCGTCATTGCTTGGGAGAAGGGTGTATACTTCATACGAGGTGAGCTGCTTCTTGCAGAACGACTCGGATTCCGTCTTCTCGGGCCTTATGTCATGGATCCGGGTGGAGTTGTTGATAACAGTGTCTGCACGGTAAGTGGCAGTGGGACCACCCTGCTGGAAATTTTGTTGGTACACAGGAGCATACTGCTGCTGTCGCGGCTGTTGCGCTTGCTGAGCTTGCGGAGGGCGATTCATAGGAGGGCCGCCTTGGACCATTCCGGGTGGTGCCTGTTGGAAGCCATGATTAGGAGGTGGCGGCGGCATGCGTTCACGGTTGACGTTGGCCGCCATTGTTGCGGTGTCCCGACGGGTTATAAGAGCGGGAGGCTATACGAGTTCACGTGCGGGGGAGAAATAGAGGCCAGCACTATCGAAAGTTGCGGAGGTAGGAAGGCTTCGCTGAAAGAGGACGGAGCCTTGGGGTCTTATATCACTTGGATGTGTATACACGCGAGGCTCGGTCGCTGGACGTTTATTTCCGATCACGAAATCCCGGTTCAGATCAGCTGGAAAGTGAGGCTTCCGAAGGGGGGTTGCGGCAAATAAATAGGTGTGGTGATGGGATGTTGGTGGTCTGGCACGAAGGCAGGCTTCCGCCGGCAGCCTATCGAAGTGAGGGGTTCTCAAGATAGCAGCGGGGTATTTGCCTAGGGTACGTCGACCACGAGTAAGCGTCGCGATTAAATTCGCCAGGAGAGTCGATCTGGGGTTTTGGGAAGACGGGAAAGAGGGAGGAGTTCTACTGTTGTAATAAATTATTTTTTTCCCCCTCGTGGAACACAAACCTCAATAATATGTTTTCCAACCTGACCTGCCACTTGCAGCCGGCCGGTCTGCACAAGGCACGCCCGAGAGAAGCGGGATAAGTGTACGTGAAGCACCCACATGGATTAAACATAGCCATCAAGCCTCGCAAGGGCCAATAAGGCTGAGCGGGCGCGAAGGAAGCATAGGGTGGTATCTGGCGCAAGCACAGTCTCTGGGTGTGGTGGTTATCAGTAAATCAGGCAGCAGTTGCAGGGTGATACCTCCCTCTCCAAAACATGCGGGCTGTGGGGTTGACCGTCCACCTCACCGAGCCTCACCGGTGTTGTACAGCTCACACCACAACACATTGTTCATGATGCCAGTATTCTGTGGTTACACATGCGCAGATACTTTGTGATTATAATTTTCTTTGTTTCGTGGTTCCCAAAGCGAAAGCGAGGCTTGCGCTGCGCCAGCAGCCGCGACTGGCCCTTGGCGCAAGGCGAAGCCCGAGGCACTGCCCTGTCACCATCCACGAAGAAGAGTTTCAGGAGACTTCCGTCAATCGTATTGCGCATCTTTAACTCGTTGTAATCATCAATCGAACCAAGCTACTTCCATCTCCTAGAAGGGCAGCTCCAACAAGCGCCCTCTGTGTCAATGCCCATGCATGCCATTTATTGTTGCATACGACCGCATCGATGGCCCCAGACCGGCCAAAGGATACATGCTATGGTGCTTACTGTATGTTATGCACAGTTCAGTGGTAAGTGGGTTAGCATCCCTGACCAGCTAGACCGGGGAACAGTCAGTCAGTCCTATAGCCAGTGCCAGCTGCAGGATGAGATCGGCCAACTTCTGCAGCCACGCCGTGGCTTAGAGCCGTCCCCAAGGAATCAGGAATCAGGAATCAGGAATTACAAATTAGGAATCTGCAAGCACGATTCTCCAGCAATGCAAAGAACTGTATTCCTAGTGCTCGATGACCTCGTGGATCGGTGAAACTTTAGCGCATCTCGACCAGGACGAGGCATGACAAAGGGTTCGGCGGTGATGAGGCAATGCTGGCCTTTGGTTCGTTGATTTACACGGCCATTACACAAAGAGGCGTTTCGATGAAGGCGCAATGCTGCAGGTAGCCAGGCCAAACCAATCAGCGCATCAACTGTTACAATAAAATCACATGACAGCTAGGATCTCATCAGCCACGGAGCCTTCAGCCACCACGATTCCTTCCCCTCCTCCAATAGAATGGCCATCATGTTGTTGCAGATATGTCAAATGAAGGAATGCGGCCGGCCCGCCGCGTGGACAAATAGCCCAGTAGACGGCTGAGCTACAGCCAATACAACTGATGGCCCCCAGTTACTATATCACGGACCGGAGCGAGAGGGAACTAACCAGCCGAGCTAACCAAATACCTTCATCGCAGCCCCGTGGGTCTTCCTTCGCGCATCCCATTCTCGAAATTACCCGCACAAGCAACTGCTACGATGGATGAGGGTGCATAAGGTGCACTCGTACACGTCTCGAGCCAGGTGACGGGGAGCCGTGTCGGTGAGTGGAAGGGGGTGTTGCGGCATGGACTCTGATTCGCGGGGGAGCCGATGAGGGTGTACGACAGCAGGTAGCCAACGTCCCGCGCCCCAACTAACAGGCTCAGACCGATGGTCCAGGGCAACGCGGCTGCAGGAGAGAGGCCTTTGTGCGAGAGTTCACCGGATCTGCTGGGCGCTCTTGATGGTGGCTATGGGCGTTGTTGGGGTGTGGTGGTGAGTCAGGCCAAGGGCGATTTGCGATGGTTCTTACGACAGATACGTGTTCCATTTCAGCATGAAACGGGCCTTGCTGGGCATCCCAGCTGGGGATATGCGAGATGGGTATGTATCGGACGAGACTTTTTGGCCATGGCAGGCGCTATGTGAGGCAACGTGTGGCGTTTAAGACATCTCCACCGGTTCCCTGAAGGTTTTTTGCTTTCTTTTTTCTTTCAAGGGTATAGAAATGCAGTGAGTGCTGCGCGAATTCCCACACCGAGATGCTGGAACCTCACGGAGTGACGGAACTTTGAAGCAGAGCCTTACCATCTCGACCGTGACCAACAAATATGGCTACTAGCTTAGCAAGATCATCTCTCAATGTTGCATCTGTCATCTAGCTGTCAAACATATTTTTTTGCCACCGATGTGAATGGCTGCTGCAAGGTCCGAATCCTCAACCCAACGGCCCGACGCGTGTAACTAGTGATGAATTTGCCACTGGCCACCTCATGCTGTCTTAGCACGGCATACCCCTTTTTACTTACCCCTCACTTGATCTTACTACACCATCTCGGTGTGCTGCTGCCAAGATTGGCAGAAAGGTGTGGCAACAACGCCCGATCTCACTCACAGTGAGGCTATAGAGCCTCACTATCGCCACTCATAACTTCCAGGTTCTCCGCTAAGGATGCGGGCACAGAGCCTCTCAGGCATCACTCTCAACTATGGTACTAGCCTATGGGGATGGGGCTATAGAGCCTCACAGTCGCCACTCTCAACTATAAGCCCATGCTAGTGAGGATGCAGCTATAGAGCCTCTGCGTCCAACATGTACTAGTATGGATGGGGAAGAGAATGGGCGGATGAAACTGCGGTCTTTCAGAGTCGAGCAATAAAGTTATATAGAAATGTATATGTATTATCTCAGTATTCTGGTCTACCCCGATAAGTTTAGCTGCCCCTCGCCTTGGGCAAATCTTGTGATCTCTTCATGTCAACTGCCAAAAGAACTTGCAAAACCCCCGTTACGGTGGTACAAAGGAACGTTATCAATGCACTCATTCCAGCATGCCACTTAAAGATACTAAGGGACACGACTGGGAGAATACAGGCGAGGATAAACC
Source organism: Pseudogymnoascus sp. BL308 (assembly GCA_001630595.1). NCBI lineage: Eukaryota > Fungi > Ascomycota > Leotiomycetes > Thelebolales > Thelebolaceae > Pseudogymnoascus > Pseudogymnoascus sp. BL308. The sequence continues at coordinate 91,297 of LMYD01000548.1, read as the reverse complement.
AAAGCAGGTAACGCATCCCAAGATGATGGTCACCAGCGATTCGAATAGTGAGGATGTAAGTCATCAGAACCGAAAGGAGCTGCGTGAGCGTTGTCTGGATAGCGTTGAGATAGTCAGAGTCCGAGAGGTTGGATGGAGCTTCGCGGGAGAAGGAGATGGCCTGGATTATAGCGCAAATTAAATAGATCGCAAGATTAATGCTCCAAATTGTAAGGTCCTCCTAGTGATGGGTTAGGTCAGTGGAAACACAGGCGTTTCTGCAAGACTACCCACCTGTACGTAACGTGCCATCAGTTGAAGTTTAGATAATCGTTCATAGTGTTCAGGCGTCTCAAAAGCCGTAAATGAACTCGTTGAAGGGACCATTGTAGTAGCGATATCTACATGATATCCCCTCCTTTTTCTGACTGGTGGACTGTTAGCATCCAACAGCGTACCGGCAGTAAATCTCCAAGTGTAACTTACCTTGTGAGGACTGTAGAAAAGCATCTTGCTGTATCTTCCATCCCTTGTAGTCTTCTTGAGCTCGAACCACCTGGAGATGCGATTTGGTCCACTTCTGTAGCAGCCACGTTCTCGCATTGATCCCTTGTATCACCTCCTTCGGCAATTTTTTGTCTGGTTTATGGTGCATCTCAAGCACCCTTTCACTCTCGATAATAGCGTTAGTTGCCAATGTTTCAATTTCCCTCGTGTATTTATCCCATGAAGTAAAATTAGGTGCGTAAATCTTTCCCCGTTCTTCGATACCCTTCATATAATCTCGCCAGGCCTCGATGGTATCGTCCAGGCGATGAGGCGGCCACGCACGATCGAAATGGATAATGTAATCAATAGCCTCTACGGACGTTAAACAGTCATTTTCCACGATGCTGTTCAATCTATCAATCGCTATGTACGTCTCCACTAGTCCTGGTAAGAGCGGAAATTCTTTAAGACATTAAACCGTGATCTAATAGAATCGACTTGGTAGGGACCTTACGTTGACCTAGAGACTCTATAGAGTCTGAAAATTTCGGATTCAAGTAAAGCTCGTTTCTCTGTATGAGCCATTTAGCTGGTCCTTTTGGTGTATGGAATGACACATGTGCATTAAACCACTTGTTCATAGGATATGAAACTATGGAAGGACTAGTATCCGACATTATGAATGTGAAGTTCGGGTCCTAGATCCAGCAGTTAGAGACTGAATGAAAGAATAGTGCGGTTGAATAACGATCTTGGAGGCAAAAATTCCATTGTCAACAAGGCTGTGTTTATGGAAAGGTATCGAAGACCGCCGGCCACCCAGCCACTGAGCGAACCAACAGCATCCCTGCACAACGGTCATCGTCTGAACTCACTTTAGACCTTGACTGCGATGATCATGTCACGGTCCGCGGTCCGTTCCGTGAGCCTCAATAAGCGCTCTAACGTGTCTCACTGCTATCGTTAAACCAAGGGTATACATATATTTAGAATCCTGAGGTTCTTGCGAGTAGAGAGAAAGATACTTACTGCTTGTACGTTACAGGCATCTGACTCACCGGAACCAACGATATAGGCGCTGCTTTCACATCTGTGGCTGCAATCATTTATTTTTATATATGATTATAATACAATACAATACAATATTAGCTTGTCGAAATTATCAATTTAGCTCCATTTATTGGTGATACGCCTTTTGAAGAGGTGATAAAATTAAAATAATTTCATAATCTAGATTGTGGAGTTCAAAGTTCAAAGAAACTAATCTTAATCAGACAGAGAGCGATCGATTAAAGCGATACTCTCAAATCTCCATCTTATTGCTATGTCCTTGAAATCACCTCATGTTTGTTGTATTCGACTACGCGTATTAATCTAATGGCCTCCTCATTTAGTGTAGTTATGGTAGTATAATCGAACGAGACATGTGGCAATGATAATGACCTTTGGTTTTGTTAAGAAATATACCGCGACGGATTTGCTTCCGTAATCATGGATCAAATAGACGTGAAAAGTCATCGGAAGCAATCACAAGCTCTTACAGTTAAATATGGGCCACATTCAGCAGCTCCCTAAAGGCGACACTTATATCATGTCAAGAATCTTCTCCGCGGCAACCTTCCTACCCTGGTTCTTTCGGCATAGTTCTCCCAACTCCTCTGCCTTTCGTCGCATTTCCCTCGATACCTCACTATCTTCCACTATTTTCACCATTGCAGCACCTAATTCCACCGCATTCCAGTATGGAGCTGATTTTTTATTTGGCCAGAGCCCGATGCCGAGATATTCCACCCTAGTTGCGAAATCATATAAATCTACCCACATGGGTAATATAATGTGTGGTTTGCCGGCACTATAAAGACGTTTTAGTAAGACTATGAGGTGATTCTAGTGATTCAAGAAGAATAAAGGATCGACAAGTGGTAGGAGATGAAAAGGAGGAGGAAAAGAGGACAAACCAAATAGTTTCATGGTAACTACTCGCACCTCCATGATGTACGGCGAGGACAACGGTGTCACTAGCTAAAACCGCTGCTATCTCCGCTGTTATCCACTTCTCAATCCTTACCCTCTTATCACTATACGTCAGTTTCCTCATCTCACTCACCCAAGCATCTTCCTCTCGCTCCGCTGACAACTTCCATAGCACCTGCACATCCTTTACTTTCTCTAATAAATGCTCGACCGCATCTAGCATGCTTCTTGCACTGCCCTCATCAAATCGGTATAAGGTCCCAAGATTAATGACAACAGTAGGCCTACGGGCGAGCCAGCTTGCAAGCTCAACATCAATTTCGGCCACAGTGGCGAATTTCATGATTATAGGCCCGCAGGGAATTGCATTCTTTGGAATAAAGGAGAGAGGGAGATCAATCTCTGGGAGTGAAGGCAAGAGCCATGTGACGGCGTCATCATTGGCAGGCGCGCTGAACGGCGGAGCAGGTTTGTGATTTTGCTGTTTGAAGTACGCATTTTTGATGCTTAGAGGCTTAGAGAGGACGAGAGCCAGGATTAGGCGGAAAGTAAGATAAATATTGACTGGGATTAGGTGTAAAGGCAGGGGATATGGAAACCCAGATGAGATGCTGTTGTATATTAGTTAGTTAGTAGGCAGTGATGTACGAAGGTATTGCCAGTATATGATAAGGGAATATCTACATAGAATAGATGCCAAACTTAAAAATAAAACTCCAGCGAATGACAACTCGGACAGACGGCATAAAAAGAGGGTACTTACGCAGGATATTTCCAGAGCATCTGTCCTCTTGGTTGTTGTTGGGTCAAGACGTCCTTCATTGCATTCGGACTCAGCATTACATGCTTGACCATCGAGTCTCTGGATGCCTCAATCCCAGGAATAAAATTGGGGTCTAGTACGGCAAGAAGAGGGTTGATATCTTTGATGAGGCCTTTGACAGCAGCATAAATCTGGAGGTGCATCTCTCCCGGCCATGAAGCGGCAAAAATAGCCATGCGGTTGTAGCTCTGGATGGCGCCAGAAACGCCTGGAGGATGCGTCATCGCCTTATCAAATCCCATATTCAATTGAGCACCAATGACATCGGTGATCGAGGATCCAAGTAGCGAGTGGAAAACAATTGGCGAGAAGTTGGTGGTTTCTGGGAATAGTTTACGTGCCTGGTCTGATACGGCCCGTACGTGCTTCTCAAGGGCCGGGAAGGAAATGAAGTGGATTTCGACATCGGGATGGTTTACGAGGATCTCGTAGCTGACTGCAAGGTGAACGTTGGCAGCTCCGTGCTCCCTGTTTGTTATAAAGACGAGCTTGCGCTTTAGAGACATATCTGTGATGCGAGAAATAAATTGTAAACAAACTTAAACACAACAACTGAAGTGCCAAAGGACCGAAGAGGGCGAATAAGTGAAATGTAACTTCAAGAACGCGAGAGGTCTAACTAAATACCTCACGCCGCGTCCACTTGGTGTTGGAACTGAAACTATTCGTACTAGCGCTGACATGTAAGATAACAGGTTTTGTTTTGTAGAGTTTAGGTACGTACCTCATCTATAGAAGGATTTGCTCCAGCTTTCTTGATCCTTCTTCCTTCGCTTTCTATATTTGCGATCCTTCCCCGCTCATTAACGAATTGTAAAAGCGAATATAGCGTCGCTGCTTGTCACCGAGAGTCTCGTCATATCCGTACAATTGGACTTCCTGGACATACTCGACAAACCGTACTCCTTTGGCTGCATGGTCTCGACGGCTCATGCGCTCAGAGCGCCAGTTGATTCCAATCGAGAAGAGAAATGTAACCAAATATTATATATATATTTTTTAAAAATAGCAACGCCTTCTAAATATCATCATGCCGCCTCACACCGCCTCACACCGCCTCACTCCCCAACAGTCTGATGCATAACATTAACCCTATAGCTCTCCGACCGTTCCAACAACTCCTCATGTCCCCCCCGATCCACACAAACCCCGCCCTCCACTAGGAATATTGTATCCGCCTTCCTAATCGTATGCAACCGATGCGCAATCGCAATCACCGTCACACCCCTCGCCACCTTATCCAGCCCCTCCTGCAGCAAGCGCTCCGACTCTGCGTCTAACGCACTCGTCGACTCATCTAGAATCAACAGCGTCGGCTTCCGCACCAGCGCCCGCGCGATGGAAAGACGCTGCTTCTGCCCGCCGGAGAACTGGCTCCCGTTCGGCCCGCAGAGGGTCTCGTAGCCCTCTGGTAGGGCGACGATGACCTCGTGGATGTTGGCAAGCTTACACGCGTCTTCGATTTCCTGCGCGGTGACTTCGTGGCCGGGCCGGGCGCCGAGACCGATGTTGAAAGCGATGCTGCCCTCGAAGAGCATGCTCTCCTGTGGGACGAGGGCAATGGAGTCACGGAAAGAGGTGTCGCGGTGGGTGGTGACGTCGACGCCGTCGATGACGATGCCGCCTGATTGGGGGTTGTAGAGGCGCTCGATAAGGGCGATGATTGTTGACTTTCCGGCGCCACTGGGGCCGACCAGAGCGCAGAAGCTGCCGGGTTTGATGTTGATATTTAAGCCGTTTAGAACTTTCATGTCGGGGCGGGCGGGGTAGGAGAAGTGGATGTCGCGGAGCTGGACACTTGAGGCGGTGGTTCCGGAGGGTAGAGGAGATTTTGTCTCAGCTGTCCCTTCGAGATCCTTTTCGGAGGTCTCTGCGAGGGCATTTCTGGGAGTTATGCGCCCCTGCATCCCGTCCGATCCCTCTTCGATCAGGCCCAGAATTCTCGCCATGGCCGCTCTGGCGCTGGAAATCTCGGGTGCGAGAGCAAACATCTGACTCCATAGCAGTGCGCTGACGAGGAGGGAGAAGACAACGATCAAGAATTGCGTTTGCGTGTAGTTGCCCGCGATAATCTGCTTGGCTCCCCACCAATACGCCAGCGCATTCACAAGATTTCCAAGGAAGTAGGTAATTGCCTGGCAGAGACTCGCTTGCACGGTGACCTTGAGCGTCTCCTTGCGAGGCCCCTTCAAGGACCGGCGGTAGATGTTCAGTGTCTCCTCTTCAAGTGAAAGAGCTGCAATTGTCTTAATAGACGTGATAGCTTCGACGCCAATATCAACTGACTGAGTATACGCATTCTCATGACGTTCCTCGAATTGACCGAGAACTCGGAGCTCCATAACACCAGCTCCGAGTAGGAGTGGCACCAAGGATAGACAGACCAATGCAATTCTCCAGGCAATAATGTGAGTCAAAATGATTGCTGCGATGAGGTTGACAGTGATAGAGAACAATGTGCCGATGACAGAGCCGCTCAACCCAGCCAGCGCACTACCATCTCTAGTGATATAAGATAGCAACGACGCTGGAGTTCGGCCCTTCGACTGATGCCACTGGAGATCCTGCTCAAACAACGACCTGAAAGACAAGACTCTCACCGAGTAGACGATCTTCTCCGACACCCATCCAAACGCAGACCAACTAACTAAGTTCGCGAAGAACTCAATGATAGCGAGAACGAAGAACATAAGGCCGTAGAAGTTACCGCGAGACCGGATACTCTCCGCGCTGTTGCAGGGATTCAGACTGCCGACTGTATTTCCGAAAATGACAGCTTCACCAGAGAAAGCTCCACCAACAATGATGGAGCCGATAAGAGCCACGACAAGGACGAGAAGATGGGGTCTCAATGCTGGGGAGTACCCCCGGATGAGAACACCTAGGCTTTTGGATGGAGTCTCGGACTCTTGTTCATCTGTGGCGCCCGTAGCTGGAGTTTCTTCAGCATTCACAAGATCCCTCGACATGCTTTCCTTTTCGATATCGACGTCTGTCACGGAGTCTTGAAGAGTCCTGACACTGTCCAAGCTAACCGTTCTCTCAATCTTCCCAGGCGCAGATCCGAGAGTTTGTAAGTTAACCAGATTGGCATACGGCCCATTATTAGCCATCAAGGTCGCATGGTTGCCCTGCTCTGAAATCTTCCCCTTGTCCATGACAACAATATTATCCGCGCCAGTAATTGTCGATAGACGATGCGCAATGGTGATTACCGTCCTGCCTCTCGCAATGTTCGCGATAGCGCGCTGGATGCGTTGTTCGCTTCGAGAATCCAGAGATGAGGTGGCTTCGTCCAAGATGAGGACCGCGGGGTTCTTGACAAGGGCGCGGGCAAGGGCAATTCGCTGTTTTTGGCCACCACTGATGAGTCGACCACTAGATCCAACGGTGGTTCCGTATCCATGTCGTAGCGCAGTGATGAAGGCATCCGCATCTGCAAGCACCGCAGCCTCTCGGACAAGAGTAACAATTCGTAGGACCTCCGAGCCTCGTTTCTCCGTTGCAACCGCAAGATCTTTGCCTTCCCTGAGGTCAGCTGCTAGGCCCGCGAGTTCGGGACCGAGAAGTGTCGCCTTTAGAGCTGTATGATCTGGGTTGCTGGAGTTTATTAACCCGTGTGCGATGTTCTCCAAGAGCGAGCGGTTGAGAAGAGAAGGTTCCTGCTGCACCAAGCCTAGGAAACTTCTAGAGTTCCGGACATTCAGATCACAAAGATCGTGGCCATCAAAGAGGATTTGTCCCGCCGTGGGATCATATAATCTTGTAATGAGACCTGCGACAGTCGACTTGCCGCTTCCAGAAAGGCCAACAATGGCGGTATGCTTGTTGGCTGGCATGGAGATATTAATCTGATCCAGGACGGTGATATCTGGTCTAGAGGGATAAGTGAATGAAACATTCTTGAACTCAAATCCGCCGTCTGCCTGTGTGAGGCATAGGCCCGAACCACCGGTACCATCAATGAGTGACTCCCTATCAATGTCCTCGCGCATCTTCTGATATGAGGCAACAGAAGCCGAGAATAGATGGAGGAAGGGTGCAACTTGACTCAGGAGCAACGTAGCTATTAATTATGTTAATATAGCTCCATGGTGGGATTGGAGTCGACTAACCTTCAATTAGAATAAAAATGACTGTAAACGTAGCACCAACGGTGGTGGTAGGCGAGTCTGAGTGTGCGGCAATAGCAATACGCTTGCTTCCCTGCCAAAATGCCAGACCATTCGCCGAGTATGCAATAAAGTATAAGACACCAGATTGTATACCAACAGCCGTGGCCTTTTTCAAGCCCTGCTGTTCCAAGGCCTTGAGCGAATCTGAAAATTTGTTCTCCAGTCTCACATTCGCGCCAAAGGCCTGCACGACAAGGATGTTGGAGAGCGCTTCTGAAGCAATTGATGCAGCAGTGGCGGCATAATCGGACATGAGCCCAGAGTACTTCTCGATATAATATCCTCCCACAAACGACATTATGAAGAAGGCGGGGACCAACGAGACGAGCATTGCGGCCAGGAGGTAGTCCTTGATGAACGCCACAATGTACGCCGTGATGAAGAACGACAGACTGGAGAGGCATATTCCCACCTTCTCCGAAGTACCGGAGCGAATTGCCTGGATATCGCCATTGAGTCTCGAGGCGATTTCTCCAGGCGGAAGATTATCAAAGTATGATGGTTCTTGCCGGAGCAAGTTCTGGAGATACCGTTCGCGTAGCCTCTGGGCCAAACGCGCGCCGTTCAGCGTCCAGCAAGTGAGGTGGACATAGATAGTGATAAATTGAGCGATTGCCAAGTAAACGATCAGCAAAATCTTGCTGTTAATGCTAGCTTGGTATTCTGGGCCCGAGTCCGTCGTATCGACAGCATCACACGTGACGGCATTGAAATCGTCGAGGAGTTGCCCGAAGACGATCCCAATCAAGGGAAAGGGAACCCCGGATGCGATTGCAGCTACGATGCCCAGAAACAGGGTTCCAATGTCGAGTCTCGTAGGATTCGCAGCTAGCAGTAGCTGGTGATAGCCTGCAAGCTTTTTGATGATCTTCATTGCGTCTCACAGTCGACGATCAGCACGCTACCTTGTGGTCACAGAGTGATTAAGTAGGGATGTCTGCAGTCATAAGCAAACTCGAGCACACGCTCGTCAATGGGGCTACGCTAAAGGCCGGCAGCTGGGGAAAATTCGTCCGGGCATTTCTAAAATTCTATTCGATTCTGAGACGCTTTGAAAAGCCTTGTCGGCTCCATGAGAACCAAAAAATCGTCACTCGCAAGGGCATGATGTCGAGCTGGTATGAACCCAGCCAAGGGCGGGCCTGGAGCTGGTCCAGGGTGATACCGAGATCGGTATCCATATGTTTTCTGTGAATTCTGGTGCGAATACAACCCATTGGGCGTATAGCGAGAGAATACACCCTGGGATATGTCGTAACATTGCCTCCATGTACCGGTGGGTCTGCCGATCAACCCTTGCTACAGTACAACCTACACTTGTACCACAAAGCCATGCACTATGCAGCAACCTGCGGCACGACCATGCACTGCCAAGACCTACCAATTCCATCTCGGAAAGGTGCTAGGGCTGTTGAATATACGTAATGCCCATAACAGAGCCAAGAAAGAAACTCGGGACCTTACGGGTTACTGAAGGAAAGGAAGGAGCGATGGCGCCCAAAGCCTGTAAAAGGCGGGAAGGCACGATGGCGAGACTGAAAAAGACGGGAAGGAACGATGGCAGCCAAGAGACAAAACCACGGGAAAGCACCACCCATCGCTCCTGCCTCACAAGCTTTTCTTTCCCCTTTCCCGCACACACACACCACCACCAGCGCCAAGGAGCGCTAAAGCACTTGATGTGAGAATCCAATCTAATCAGATGATCTTATAAGTCCTAAACCGGGCCGAATATCCGGCTGGGCAGTGGGCAGTGGGGGGCAGTGGGGGAGAGGAGGAGAGCAAAGAAAGTTATCAGATCCTTTTTAGCCTGTGGTGGGGCGGTGGTGCGATGGGTTGTCGCTTAAAATATCCGGGAGTGGATGGGTGGGTGGGATGAGCGTGCTGCATTTGCATGTGCGGTTGGGGGTACGGGTATGGCGGTAAGTGGGGGAAGGGAGAGCAGCATGCAGTGAGGGAGCTGTTGTGTGTGCCTATCTCGCATGGTGGAAGCTGTCGCAAGCTGTCGAAAGCTGTGACAGTGACGATTGTTTTATTTTTGGTTGAAGGTAACTGACGATCGTTTTGAAACAATTGCTTCGAAGAGGAATGATGGATGGGCGGGAGACCGGTCCCTCGGGAATCAATCTTTATAGAATCCAAATATCTACAGTTTAGATGTTATAGCAAACTTAATAGTCTCTTGTATATTGCCAATTGATGTCAAGAAATAAACCACAGATAGCCAACCGTAAATAACGTCCACCCGAACACCAATCCCAATAAATGGGACATTCACCTCTCCATATTGTTCCCAACCTGCTTTTTAACCCTACGTTGCCCCCTCTCTATTATCGACAATATAAATCCCCCAAACATAGCCGCCCATATCCCCCCCTCAAAGCTTCGCATTCCACGCCGCGCGGTCCGCACTCTCCAACGGCCTCTCCCTCCCATCCCAAAAGATCGGACACATCTGGAACCACTTCTCGCGGCTACAAACCGAGTGCACGCTCCTCTTATGTCCCAGGTCCACATACTTCCCAATCGTCAGTCCCTGCGCATTCTCATAGCTCAGAATCGTCCCGCCCGTGGCCTTGGGCTCGCCGACGACATTACCGCAGCGCACGTCGTCGAGGAAGCAGTAGTGAATGCAAGAAGAGTACCAGGCGTTGACGCGACGCGCGCCGCGGAAGGAGTCATCGCCAACAAGGGAGTGGCGACCGCGGTCGTAGGGCGCGGCGTCGTAGTGGGCGCCGTAGTGATCCTCCTTTGACCAGTAGAGCTCGAAATACGCAAAGCGGGTGTTGTCGAAGCGGCCGAAGAGGCAGAGGACGTGGGGATCGTTGTGGAGTTTGCGGAGGTAATTCCTGTGCTCATCCAGAGTGCCGGTCTCGTTCCAGCCCTGCGCGACGCGCGGGTCGTTCTGCCATTTGTTGAAGAGCGCGAGGTGGGCTGCGTCTTCGTAGTTGACTGCTTCGAGGGAGAAGTGCTCTGCAATCTCGGGGATGTAGCGACTGTAGACAATGGAGCCTGGGTGTGGCTTGGGGCGGCGCGTGGGGTGGCGCGTGTAGACCGGCTCGTCGGGGAATTTCATGGTAACCTCGTAGTTCTCGGGCATGACGGGGTACTGGTCCAATGGCTGGCGCAGAGGGCCGTCTGTGCCATCTCCCACTGCCCAGATAGGGCGCGGACCAGCCGGCGAAGCGGCGCCCTGCCAGAATGCGCTGCGGAGGATGAGGAAGTCGTCGGGGCGGGTGGTGGTCTTGAATTTGGGGTGCCATTGGGCGGGGTGCTCGATTCCGAGGCCGGTGGTGAGGAGCTCGGCGCGGATGACTTCGTTGCCGGCGCCGACGAGGGTGACGCGGAAATACTCATGTGTTGGGTGAGCTGTGTAGATGGCGTGAATCACATTCCAGATCTGGCCCAGAGTGGGAGCGCTGTTGCCTGTCCATTGGAACGTGGTTTGTGGGCTTCGGCGCGCGCGCGCCCAGGCACTGTTATTTGAGGTCGGGGGACGGTCATCTTTGGGTGCTAATGAGAGTTCGAGCCATGATAGTGACTCATTGTGAAGCGGCTGGGCCAGCGGCCGTCCTGCTGGAGGCTGGCCAAGTGGTGCTAAAGTGAGTCTGGCGGGTGTGGTCTCGGCGACAGTCTGCACGCGATATTCGGTGAGAAATGGATGTGGCAGCTTTACCAGAGGATATTTGTGTGGTGCTGAGCTGGATGTCATTTTGGCGGTTTCGTCGTTCGTGGTATAATCTGCACGCAGCGACACAAATCGTGCTGAATTGGAGAAGAAGATCAACGGGAGATCGAAGTTACTGCAGATAGAGACCCAAAAAAACCGACGCAGGACGAGGCCACATATTTGAGAGAGGCCGCCGGCATCTGTTACTCCGCATCCCTACCATTACCGACGTAGCATATACTCTAGTTTCCTCGGACCTGGCCCTGGTAAGAATGATTCCCGCAAGCGAATACACTAGAAATGCCGCTGGCACGCATGCCGGCAGCACGAACCAGCTTGCAAAGTATAAAGTCAAGCGGAGGAGCTGGTCGGATTACACAATAATATTAAGACGCTTACGCCCCCATCGATTGGCTGACAAACGCCCCGGGTCGACTGTCCAATCCACTCTTGCGATGTCTCTCCGATCGAGATCCTTGAATTTTAAGCACTTCAATGTGTCGTTCCCGGATGAGAAGATTGTGCAGGTCACATTAAACAGGCCCGAGAAACTGAACTGCATCGACCTACCTACGAGTCGGGAAATCCAGAAGATCTGGGAGCTGTTCGACGAAGATGAGAGCTTGTGGGTTGGCATTATCACTGGCACCGAGAGGGCATTCTGTACTGGGGCCGATCTACAGGGTAAGCAAGTCACTTCCAATCGCAATTAGCAATATCCTCGGACGAGAATTAACCAGGAACTCGTTTAGAATGGAACGCCATGAATAAGGCTGGGGTGGTCAACAACATGGCCGCGCCAGGCCTCGCTGGGCTGCCCCGCCGGGGTGGCAAGAAGCCGATCATCGCCGCAGTGAATGGGATATGCATGGGGGGCGGCCTCGAGATGGTGGCCAACTGCGACCTCGTCATCGCGTCGTCTTCGGCGATCTTCTCTCTGCCCGAGGCGAAACGGGGGATAGTCCCTGTTGCCGGGTGTCTGCCGCGGCTGACACGCACCCTTGGACTTCAGCGAACCATGGATCTCGTCCTGACGGGGAGGAGCGTGAGCGCAGCAACAATGTATGAATGGGGCCTTGTTACGAGGTTGGTGGTTGCTGGATCCGATGTTGCCCGGGCGGCGGTTCAGGTGGCGCAGGAAATGTGCAAGAACAGCCCGGATGCGCTGATTGTTGGGCGCCACGGAGTGCGGATGAGTTGGGAGGCAGGGAGCGTGGAAGAGACGGTGACGACGCTGGCCGATGAGTGGTACCCCCACCTAGTTAAGGGCGCCAACTTTGCTGAGGGCATCCAGGCGTTTGTGGAGAAGCGACAACCTAAGTGGACGGATTCGAAGCTGTGAGTAGAGGCGGTGGGTGGCTGCAATGCAATGTATGTTTGGACTAGGATAAACCTCGGGATAGAGGAAAAACTAAAAATTAATCTAAACTATTGAAACGCCCCTATTATTTAGTAAATGCGCCTGGGTGTTTGTAACGTGTGGTATTGCGTTGTTTTGACCCAGTTGTTGCCCCTACGTATGAAGGCTGCGTACAACGCTACTTCCTTGTAGGTCGTAGCGTGGGGTCAGGGGTCATCTTATCAGATGGTACTAGCGTGCTTGGCCATGCTTAGGGGAAGAACTAGCCGGGGCCAGTGGGCACCAGGGTCTAGCCAGTTAAATGCTCGCGCACAGTCGTACTCGCTCCCATAGAAAACTGGAAACTGGAAAGACCCAGTCACCAGTTGTCCCGTCCTAGCTGTCCCGACTTTCTCCAAGTGAAACCCTGTGGGCCGTGTTACGTGTGAACCCTTACGCCATGTGAAAAATCTTCATCTTATCAGATGCTGCATGCGCGATTAATCCCTCCTAGCGGGGTACATGTCAGCGGGGTACTGTACAACGCTGTCTTGGTCCTCGCTTCTGTGGACCTCTAATGGAGCATTTCACTGCACTGTTGCTACGAGTAGCCCTAACACGGGTCCTAAGCTGCAGCACAATCCTGCCAAGTACTATGCGCTAGCTGGTACCTGTCAGGTGTGTTCCGCGCGGATCGACAGGTCTGGTATAGCTCGCTCCTTCTCAACCGAGTACTCGTGTACTTGTCGCTATGGTACTCACAGTACTGCATATTCTCTCCCGTGCTATCCCGTGGGCGTAGGTTTTCTTAGTAGCTGTTCTAATATTGACCCCCATGTGGCTGCCCCAATTCTCTTAGCCAGCGCCAAAATCCCCCCTCAGACCCACGAGATGTGTCAAAGGGCGACAATATTTATAACACCATCTGATTAGATTTGATAATCGGCAGGTTTCCGTCCCGCCTCCCCTCGGGAAACTGCTCTCATAGTGGCGTCTGCGTGGGGTTAGAGGGACCACTACTGTAGTACTGTAGGTGGGTTAGATGGCAACCCTACGCGCGGACTCGCGTGGGCGGCAGAGACTGCGGAGACTGAGGACCCTAGACAGTGCATGGGACTCCTCACGAAGGAAGAGCCCAGAAAATAGCGTCAATACTTGGCATACACCACCTTTCCCGGCAACGAGCCGACTTCGGGGCAATCAATCTTGTCAGTATATTAATCTGCAGGGCGCTAGAAATAGCTATAGCTATAAGCGTAAGGATTTCCATTGCATTTATCCCCTTCCTGTTCTTGGCACGCTGTCATCTTGCTTCTTTTCAAGTCATCAACAATGGCACTGTATACCAAGATCAGGTCCGTCTTTGGTCGTCGGGCGACCGACGGTGGAGTAGATTCAATCCCTGTGAGCACGGTGGTCGATGAAAAGAGAGATTCGGATAGACAAGATCCTCTCGTTGAAGGCAATGAAAAAAACAGTGAAGACCCGGCTATTGGGACAACCGGAACCGACAGCAATGCTGAGCTTCCCGCTGAAGATGCGCAACGCGGTGTTCACGATGTTGAGGCCGTGACGCTGACATGGACGAAGACCACGCTAGTTGCAGTCTTCCTCAAGTACGTTTCTATCCATACCGCCGGCTATCTCTGGCAAGGTCCATCTAACAGTGCGCGTCAATAGCATCTGGTTACTTTACTTCGTCAACGCATTCCAATCCTCGATTCTCTACAACTTGCTTCCCTATGTCACTAGCGAATTTGAATCGCATTCGCTGCTTAATGTCATCTACATTGTCGCAAGCGCCATGTCGGCCGCAACCTACATTCCATTGTCAAAGATTATGGATGTCTGGGGTCGTGCTGAAGGCTTCCTTATCATGGCTACTTTCGCTACGCTGGGACTGATTCTTATGGCTACGTGCCATAACCTTCCCACCTTCTGCGCCGCATATGTGAGATTATCTGCCCTGCTGTTGCAAGCTAAATGTGGAAAAGATGCTAATAGTTGGGTTCTAGGTGTTTTACAGCATTGGCTTCGGAGGCATGACTTATTGTGTGGACGTGATCACGGCCGATGCGTCCAAACTGAAGAACCGAGGATTGGCATACGCCTTCACATCCTCGCCGTACATGATTACGGCATTCGCTGGTGCGAAGGCATCGGAAGATTTCTACGAAAACATCAGCTGGAGATGGGGATTTGGCACGTTTGCAATCATCTTCCCCATCGTGGCTGCCCCTCTATACGTTTTGTTGAAGGTCAACCTTAAGAAAGCCGAGAGACGAGGCCTCTTGAACACTGACAATAGCGGCCGGACATTATTGCAGAATATCTGGTACTACATCATTGAGTTTGATGGTGAGTAATACAGCGTTAAAGTACTAGGTGTTGCAAAATACTGATCTTCAATAGCATTCGGAGTCCTCTTGTTCTCTGCCGGACTCACTGTGTTTTTGCTACCCTTCACCATCGCCGACAACGCTCCCAACGGCTGGGCCTCGGGTTACATCATTGCCATGCTCGTCATCGGGTTCCTCTCGCTCGTTGCCTTTGGATTCTTCGAGGTGTTCTTGGCCCCCACCCCCATGCTCAATTTCACCTTTCTCACCGACCGAACCGTCATCGGCGCATGTATACTCAGCATCACGTACCAGATCTCTTATTACTGCTGGGCCAACTTCTTCACGTCCTTCCTACAAGTCGTCAACAACGTGTCTATCGCCCGGGCCGGATACATTGGTAACACCTTCGACGTTGTGTCTGGTGTGCTGCTCCTGATCGTCGGATACATGATCCGCAGGACGGGCTACTATAAGTGGCTCCTCTACATCGCGGTCCCGCTGTACATCTTCTCGCAGGGCCTGATGATCTACTTCCGTCGCCCCAACCAGTCCGTCGGCTACCTCGTGATGTGTCAGGTACTCATCTCCATCGGCGGCAGCATCTTCATCCTCATCGGGCAAGTCGCCATCCTGGCCGCTGTTGACCATCAGCACGTTGCTGCCGTCCTCGCCCTCCTCAACGTCGCCGGAACCATCGGTAACGCCATGGGCTCCACCATCTCCGGCGCCATCTGGACGAACACGTTCGAGAAGGCGCTTGAGCGTAATCTACCCGCGTCCGCGCTGCCTGATCTGTCTTCTATTTATGAGGATCTCGAGACGCAGCTGAGTTACGAGGTGGGTACCCCGACGAGACTTGCGATCCAGGAGTCGTATGGGTACGCGCAGACGAGGATGTTGGCTGCGGGGACGGGGATTATGTGCCTTGCGTTCATTTCTCTCTTGTTGATTAGGAACATTAATGTTGCCAAGGTGGCGCAGGTTAAGGGTACCGTCTTCTAAGTGTGTGCGCTTCGTGCGTCGGCTTAGAAGAGGTCTGTGGGGATGGTAAAGATTGGTGGCATATAGTCAAATATTTGGTAATATAATTCGTTTTAAAATGAAACTATTTTTAAAGCGTCTTCTAAATACTGGAAAGATACAGTTGATTATTTATTTTTACTTCGCAAGTTTTAAGGATTTCAAATAAATGGAAGAAAAGTGCGCCTTCTCAGTACGTGAGAAAAGTTAGGAAAAGGAAGTTATCATCTATATACTAGCCAATCCGACAAAATGTTAGAGGGTTATGGTACGATGGAAGGAGCGAGGGCAGTTGGTAATGGATAGGAAGGAGCGATGGAGAGACGGTAGTTGTTACTGTAATAAGAGGGAAGGAGCTGGGAAGGGAAATGGGACGGAAGGAGCGACGCATCACAGGGAAAATGATAGGACGGCAGGAGCCTCCGTAATATACTCTAGTTTTTATCTATTACCAACGTCTTACCGCGACATCGTAAACTTTTACTTGTTGAGCCGTCACGGAATTGGTGGACAATGGGCACATTTGGTGTTTATTCATTTCAGATACTAAACGAGATATTAAATATAAAAAAAAAGATATGCTGGCTAACGCCATATGATCAATCTATTTGATCCGGCATCTAGACCGGACCACAACTATTCCGCCGATTCAAACATCCCATCAAGTACCAACAACTCCGACTGGCGAACCGCAAGTTCCTCAACAGTCATAGCTAACTCCTTCAGCACTTCATCCACAAACACAGTATCCCTATCACTCCCCACAATACCAACATGCAACACCCCACCCTTGATGAACGACACTGCCTTGAAAGGCGCCGCTGCATCCCCATGCGGATTCAAAATATCTACCTTACACTCTCCACCAGCAAACGGCATCGTGTCAAAGTCCTCAAAGTCCTGATGATGGACAATTGAATCCACTCCCGCCTCCTTTGACCACTGCGTGCACTTCTCCTTAATTGCACTGAAGCCAACGTAATCATGGGCAGCAGACTCAGCGCTCTGGTTTTGGATAAAGCGGAGCAAGTCGAGCGCTGTCCACTTCTGCGAGAAAGCGACGCGGAGAGGAGTGAGTTGGTAGCAGGGACCCATGACGTTTTCGATGTTGGGGAGGTCGTTCATGCGGCCTGAGGTGACGCTGGCGAATGTTACGTCTGCGGTACGGAGGCGGCGGGCGAGGAGGAGGGACCACGCCGCGGATAGGAGGGTGGCGGTGGTGATGTCTTGGAGGGGGGTGAAGGTGGGGACGGGGTGAATCTGGAAGGTTGCTTTGTCGGTGGGTTGGGTGGTGGGACCGGGGAGAATGGAGAGGGTGGATGCGTTTAGGAGGTTGCGCCAGTAGGTGAGGGCACTGGCATGGGCACGAGTGTTGGTAACCAGTGTCATGTATGAAGAGAATGGTTCAAAGTTGACGATTTTTGAGCCAGTGTATAAGGTTTCCAAGTCCTGGAGCAGGCGGGGCAGAGACATGCCGTCGTATTGGGCGTGAGAGAGGCCTATGATGAGGCACTCTTGGCCGTCATTGCCTTCGACATGTTGCAGCTTGAAGAATGATGATCCGAGGTGGAAGTCAGCTTCTATGTGCGTGTTGCAGAGGTCGGCAACGTATTGCTTAAGATCACCATCGGTCCGAGACGTCGTTACAGGCGACTCGAACTCGTCTAAGATGACTTGATAGAAGGCAGATTCATGTTCGATGAAGACTGTGCGCAGGATATCGTGTGTCTTGACTAGATCCTTGCAGGCAGCGAACAATTTCTCGCGATCGACGCTATCGAAGTACAGCATGGTATATTGCATCGATGTCCGCGGTACCTGGAGGGTTCCTCTGATATCAAGTGCTTGTGAGTCCGTCACCGGCAACACATCTTGAATGGAACAACGCGGATCGGCAAGTTGTGGCCGAACAATCGTCGACAGGAATAGGTCCTGGTCCAAATTGCCCAGCGTCGAAAAGCGCCTGTAGGGCTGGGCCTTCGGTTTCGGGGCTTCGCCCATTTTCATCGCTTTGGCCGCGTCACCAAGGCGCATGTGACGGAATATATCGGCGACAGTCAAGATGTGTCCCAGTGTGCGGAGACGTGATACTAATTTCATAGCGTAGACAGAGTCGCCTCCGATGCGGAAGAAGTTATCGTCGACGTCTATCTTGTCGGGGTTGATTCCAAGAATCGTCGACCAGGCAGACCGCAGAATGTCCTCCGCAGGTGTTAAAGTTGCTATGGCGGAGCTCTTGGTCCATGCCTCATTTAACCTTTCACGGATCTGAGTGAGAACGTCTCGAGGGATCGTGGAGGCTAGCTTGTTCAGCATACCATGGTCGATTTGGTTTGATTCGGCAGGCAGTTTGTCAACTACGACGTACGCCGAGGGGATCATGTATGATGTGAGGGAGTCGTGGATAAATTTATCGAGCTTCTTCAGTGCCACGACAAGGTCGAGAGGAATAGTGGCACTGATTGTCGTCTTGAAGCTTTGCGGGTTAGATGAGTCGCAAGTTATGTCATGCGGGCCTGACAAGAGCTCAGCACTGTCTCCCTCAGAATGTTGCTGTTCTATGAAGATGACTAGTTCTTGCTCCAAGACCTGCTGAGCACTATCCGATGATTGAAAGAGGGCTGCAGCGGCACGGATAGTTGGCGGAAGAAGTCTTGCGAAGTGGGCTTCGAGATCCCCAATATCCACTGTATGCCCCTGGAATGACACGACATTCTCCTTTCGGCCCATAAATACCAAGCTGTTATCTTCCTGCAACTGAACCATATCGCCTGTCGCTTGCGCTCTTCCCCTTCGTCCAGCGTAAGCAGCACTGCCAGACTTGAGCCACGGTGGAGATTCGACAGTTTCGCCAGAAAGGAACGCCCCTTCAAGCCAGAGCTCGCCAGTGCAGCCGATGGGAGACAAGAGAGATGGGTTTTGCGGATCACAAACCCAAGGGATCAGCGCACGAGGATAGACCGATCCGTGCTTCGCACTTGCACCAGCTCGAAGCCTCGATGATTCGTCCAAGGCCAATGGGGGAATCTCGTTCCAGCGCCATATCTGGTCCAATTCCACCTCTGGAACGCAAGATATCTCACTAACTCTCCGAGAAGGATCCTTCGTCAACTCCAAACACGCCATTTCTAGCTGCGCAAGGATTCGCTTCATTTGCGAGACCTCGATTAGGCTGCTGTCGAAACTGGCACAGACCCTGAAGCCGGCCTTTTGGATGCCACAGGCTACCATGAGCGGATAGGGGTTGAAATGGAGGGCTTCGCGCACAGCGTCTCCTTGACTGAAGCCAAGGTCCCCATCCACATACACTGGCTCTGGCTGGATGACCAAGCCTGTGCTGGCTTCACATGCATGCTGAGCATCACGACTAACCTTTCTGATATTTTGCATTCCCATATGCTGGTACGGCGCACGGGCCTGCATGCTTTGCTGCACACTATTTAGGTAAGATTCAACTGAGCTCGTGCGGTCAAACTGTACGCGAACAGGTACCGTGGCGATCAATGGACCTATTATACTTTCGACCTCCTGCAAGGGAATGTCTCGACCCATGAGCGTCTCGCCGAACACGACATCATCACTGCCAGTATATTGCGACGCCACGAGCGCCCATGCGCCGCGAATCAGTGTTGCTAGTGTGAATGGTGATCCGCTGAGTTTCTCAAGGGGTATCAGGTGCTCAATCATGGCATCCGGAGTTGGCAAGTAGTCTCTGGATGGAAGACGGGGAAACTGAGGTCCGACGGCGCCTTTCAACTCCTGACGCCAGAACTCCTGCATGGCAGTCTCATCTGTGTCCCGCACAAATTTAACGAAGTCCCTCATCTGAGTCTTAGTCTTGGTGGGCTGGTCTTTCAAGGCGTTGGAGATCTTTTCAAGGATCATTGGCTCTGACCACCCATCATAGAGTACATGGTGGACTGTCCAGACCATGTATCGCTTGTCATCGTTTGGAGAGGTAATAATAGCATATCGGGCTAAGCTTTCGCCTAGATTCATCTTCTCAGCCTTATCATTCTCGAGGTATTGCGCCAGGTTTGTCGAATCTCTCCAGGAGATACTTTCGTTTAGGACAACTTGCTGAAGGCCAGGCTCCTGGAGCTGGGCAACGCGGGTGCGCAGAATAGGGATTGCTCCAATGACGTCCCCCCATGCTTTTTTCCAAACCTCAAGATCGATATGCGGCGGAATACATGCGACTCTCTGAGCGACGTATACCTTGGTTGACTTGAGGGAAAAGGTAAATAGTGACTCCTGCGTAGGCGTACAGGGGTATATATCTTCTACAGCTTCCTTGTTAGATCCGCAAGCTTGCGATGCTTCGAGACAGGCACTCTCAGTAACTGTAGAGATCATAGAAAATGGTGCTATCTCAAGCAATGTTTGCACGTCGGAAGCGAGGACAACGCCAGCCATTGCTGACAGTGTGGGGTTTCCAAAAATGCCGGCGACAGTGAGATCGAAATTCTGCGCTCTACAGGCAGAGACGAGCCTCATGGCTGTTACGGAGTCGCCGCCTAGAGCAAAGAAATTGTCATTTGGCCGAATGGACTCTTCATTGAGCTTTAACGTCTGGGCCCAGACATTCCGCAGACTCTTCTCAGTATCAGTCATCTCCTGAGGATCACTACTCGACGTATCTTGATCCGCATCCCGCAGACTGATCGTAGCGCCAAACTGTCGGAGTCGTTTGCGGTCGGTCTTTCCTGAAATCAAAGCCGGAATATAATTGACGGGGATATATGCGTTGGGCACCATATACCGCGGCAAAACCTTTGCAATATCCGCATCAGCTGCCGAGAGCGTTTCGCGTAGCTCTGCAAGGAGTTGTGGCGATGTTAACTCGGTATCCTCACCCTTCATGGACTTGGATGTGATAAAAGCGACCAAGGTAGGTTGACCTCCACCCATAGGCACAATCACCTCGGCAACAACGGTGGTGTCCGAAGGAAGTCTAGCCCTCAACTGACTTTCGATCTCCCCGAGTTCAACACGCTGTCCACGCAATTTGACCTGCGTGTCTTTCCTTCCAACAAAGACAATGCCCCCCGATCCGTCGGGGTCGTATTTTCCGAGGTCCCCAGTCTTATATAGACGCCCCCGACGACCAGCGTAGCCGTTGTGTCCTGAGACTAGCCATTGGGGGTCGTTAATGAAAACCTCAGCGGTCTTGGTGGGGTCATTCAAGTAGCCTTGTCCTACGATAGGACCCTCGACGAGCAACTCGCCTACGGCACCGACTGGCATTAGCGTTTCGTGGTCATCTGGGTGGGTGATCCAGATAGCGGCTCCATTGCCTGGCCCAATGGAAATATAGTCTCTGCCTGTGGCGGCGCTGCTATTCACTGTGCATCCGATTGTGCATTCGCAGGGGCCGTAACCGATGATAATCCTGGTGACTTGGCCCCAGAGGTTAACGTCTCTCGCCGATGCGGCCTCTCCACCGAGACCGAGGCCACTGAGGGATGCAATAACATCATCATCTAATATACGGGCCACAGAAGGAGTTAGGCCGGCGTAATTGACCTGCATATCCCGCATCGCACCGTTTATGTCGTTGACTCTGTTCTCGTCTGACGGAATGCAAAGACAGCCACCGTTGCCCAGAGTTAAAAGCATACTGTCGATGCTGACATCGAAAGCATACGACGCAAAATCGAGAACCCTAGAGTTCTCCGTATAGCCAACCGCCTTTGCTCGAGGGATGGCACTGCTTGTGTATGCTTCATGGGAAATGGTGACTCCTTTCGGAACGCCAGTACTTCCAGAAGTAAAGATTATGTACATTAAAACAGATGACGGCACAGCTGCCAACATTGGAAGCTCTTGCGAATCGGACGAACAGGGGAATGTATCCGCTTCCACGATTAGGAGTTTGCCATTCGGCACGATCGATGTCGATAGATCATGTTGATTGCGCGACGCCACCATTATATTTGCGCCCACCTGCTCTGCCATATTTTGGAGACGGGCAAGCGGAAGTGTAGGGTCCATAAGCACGAAGGTTGCTCCAGCTTTCATCACCGCAAGCACGGCGACGACAGTCCATTTTGACTTCTCAAAACACACAGGTAGGACGTCATGCAATTTAACGCCCATTTCTTGAAGCGAGCTTGCTACGAGCGTAGAATACCGTTCGATTTGGCCGTATGTCAAGTCTCCATCCCATGATGAGATTGCCACCTTTTTTAATAATCCTTGAGATCGTTCGGCGATCATGTCGTGCATGCAGAAGCCGCATGAGGGTGGTAGGAGGTGGTTCCAGCCCCATATGTGGTCCATATCACGCGTGGTCGGCCGAAGACACTCTTCCACGGACGCATTCGGATTTGAGATACACATTTTGACGGTGTCAACTAGTGACTCGATGTGTCGCGTCACGTTGTACTCTGGCATATTTTCGGTTCGCCAGACTGGACGGATCACCAGAATGCTATTTCTGAGGCGTACCTCGAGGTGAAGTACGCCCTTTCTCACAGTTAGCTACTGGATATAGAAATCAAGGTAGGCCATCCATTCACTTACTTCATCTTTGGCTCCCTCAGATGTTTTTGATAGAGAACTGGTGCTCAAAACGAGCGATCCAGGGCTGGACTTTGGTATACGCTGACTGGGCCCGGCAGTTGTGATATGACGAGAGATTATTGTCGCGGTGTCTGTGATATTACTTTGTAATCCTGCCACTACTTCGTCTGTCGATAGGCTCCTGGTCTCGGGCTCACGCCCGAGACCATCTTCTGGGCTCTTATATGCCCAGTCGAAGCTGGTCTGGCCGCCTTCCCGAGTCCGTAGGAGCACGATGAGCCATGATAAAAGCAATATTTCATCTTTCATGCCCGTCAGAGAGAGAGCCTGGTCAGAGGCGAGGTCGGTAACTTCGAAATACCGGAAGCCATTGCTATCTGCCGCCGCTCCCTTTGATAATATGTCGACAGGACCATTCCTCCCCTGGCTTTGGCCCTGTATATCATCGATGAGTATAGATCCCATTGTGATGGCAGCCCAGCTTCTCTGGTCCTGGAATCTTGGCGCGGTTCATATCGGGAGGAGGGACGAGCATCTTTTGAATTCCTAGAGCTTTACAAGAGCCGAAGCTAAACTGGTGCATTTACATTTACAGTAGTCAAGCAACAAGGTTCCATCTTGGCAGTGACATGGAAAGAAGTATATACTTTGATCACAAGTACCTGCCAGGGTCCCAGTACCGATTCCGTGATCAAGGGTCCCCACGCTATCCTCAATAGGTAGAGTTTACCGAGACTAGGCCGTCCAGACGGTGGCGAGGACTTGGTCTAGCCCAAACAGGGCTGTGCTCCGAGCACTAATCTAATCAGATCCGCTAGCACTGGAGCTAGAAAATCTAATCAGATCCTATGAGTCTTCAGCTCCCCCCCTCCTAGCTCGGTTGCGTTCCTGTATCGTCCCATAACCTTCACAGCGGCCGGTGGATCATTCTTAAGCCGGCTGCAGATGCAGAAAGCCGATCTCGGAACTAAGTTGGATTGGTAACAGTGCGGGTTTATCTAGGTAGCGTGGGACGGCACACAAGCCAATGCTGGGCACGAGATTCCCGCAGGTTACCGTGAGGACTTCTCTCAACTTCAGGGACCCCCAAAAACTTTACATCCAATTTCAGTGACCCCCAAAAACTGCATATCTTGTCTTCATTTCAATATGGGCTCCAAATTCTGGCCAAAAGGAGGCCTCCCCGGTATTTTGCACCATTACGTACGTTTCGGCCTTCATCTCAACGATCTATCACTCTGGACGTAGCTAACAAGATGCCGAACAGACAGAGACTCTTGTCACCTTTGAATATATTGCAAGCGCCGTCCGTAAACCTCACAGCATTCTCTTTCTTGGAGGTCTGGGAGATGGCCTAGCTACGACGTCCTACATGTCCGACATCGTACGCGCATTACAACCAACGGACTGGTCGCTCTTCACCTTAAATCTCACATCCTCCTACCAATCATGGGGTCTCGGACATCTCGATAGAGACACGGATGAGGTTGCGGAATGCGTAAAATATATCAAAGACTACAAGACCAGCAAATTTGGCGATGGCAAAATCGTCCTCATGGGCCATTCTTCCGGAAGTCAATTTGTTATGCATTACTTGTATCGACCAAATCCCCACACAGTCGTTCCGCCCTTTGATCCTTACTGTGAGCATGTCAAACGTCTGGAAATTGACGGAGCGATCATGCAAGCACCTGTGTCGGATAGAGAAGCAATCCTCTTGTGCAGGGAATTCGGGATCGGAGGCAAAACGCCGAGCGAGGTCGAAGCAGCATATCAGACGCTAGAAGCAATGGCGAAGGAAGCTGATCGTAACGCATCATGCGATACGCTATTACCTTTATCTTTGACCAGTCAGATTGGCTACCAGCCCAATGTTCCAATAAGCAGCCGAAGATTTTTGAGTCTCAACAGTCCGGAAAGTCCGCTGGAACCGGAGGAGGATGATCTTTTCAGTTCAGATATCGGCGATGAGCAGTTAGCAAAGACTTTTGGAATGATCAAAGAGCGCGGGCTGTTAAATCACAAGCTTATGGTCTTATACTCGGGAGCCGACCAAGCGGTTCCGGCTTACGTTGATAAGGAAGGCCTATTGGTGAGGTGGATGAATGCTGTCAACCATAATGGACGGGATCAGATCTGGGATCGAGACCATAGCGCAGTGATACCGGGTGCCTCCCACGCTTTGAGTAACGATGACCAAGCGGAACCGCGAAAAGATCTTGTTAGGAGGGTTCTGGGTTATTTGCTGACAGCAGAGAAAGTTCCCAGAAAGCCAACGAAATCCAACAACTGATAGAATTACTGTACTCTATTTTAATATTCATCTTAGTATGAAATTTATCCATAACGGCCACAGTCTCATGATTTCCGTCTCTCTCTTGAACCAAAGCTAAACTAAATTATGAGACTACAATTCCAAAAACCGCATCCTCCTCCAAGAAAATGGTATAATCAATGGTGTATACATCTAATGCTTTTCCTTGGTGGTTGACGTGCTCAGTTATACCAATCTGGGGGACTTGGGCAGTTTTGGTCAAAAGTGTGCAACTGGTAGCACCCTCCCCGATTATCACAGCAGCATCTTCTATGCGTGGCCGCACGAATGATACAAACCGCTCAACAACTTCCATTGGTCGAGAAACTTTTATCTCATCGAGAAGAGTCAAGCGCCCCGATTCGTTATCAAACGAGAGGCGTCGCACCAGCGACGTCAATCCGCTCACGGCGTAAGCAGGGGCGATATCCATCAACATCGATCCACTGTGATTAAAAGTGACATTTCGAGCGCAATATTCTTTACCGTCGCGCTGGTTGTTCCCATCGACAATGGGGACGTTGTGACTCTTGGAAGAAGTGCAAAAGGTGTCGTAGCGCCCTGGCCCAAAGTACGACTTCGTGTACTCTCCCTTACCAATATCACACAGGAGCATCACTCCGTGCCTTGAAAATAGAAAGCTTCCGACGTCATTGTGGTTGTGTTCCTCATCATTATTGCCTGCTTTTGCGGCAAACCCAGTGTCATCATTGCCGCTGCACAACAGCCATTGGGCCCTTTCGTATATCACACAGGGCTGAGGCTGTGCCTGTTTTGACACAAGCGTATCAGTTGTCCACAGCAGATCACTTAGAGCAGGAGCAAAGTTGTAACAATGCGAGTGCATTATATCCATAGCGCTCTCCAATGGCGGGACCATCACTTCTTGGAAATGCTCTGCCAAAAAACATGTCACTCCTGGCCGGTATTTGTCGTTTGCTTCAACGTCAGAGAAAGTGAGCGTTGCAGCTCCTGGGAAGAAGCAATTCTGTTGAAATAAAGCGATGGGCGCAAATCGTTTATCAGAGAGTAGGTCGAGCTTCCCAGCCGTTCGCCTGCTGAGAAGTTCGGCGAACACGACAAAAAAACTTATTCCGTAGGTCCAGTAATTGAGGCCCTCAGTACAGGCACCATCTTCACTGAATCCAGCGAGATATCTATCCATTACAGGCAGCAAACCCCGTAGGATAGCGGCGAGATCTAGATCGTTCTCAACGAGAAGCATGGCAGCACTTCCGATGCTACCGGCGCAAACCGCACACCAGTTACTGTCTAATGTTTCCCAATGCTGGATAGTCGCTTTCTCCATGTAGCTGTCGATGACGCGACGCATGACGTCAGATCGGGCCCGCTCAACAATAAAAGGATTGAGTTTATCACCGAGTAGAGCACAGATTTCCGCAAGTGCCAGGCCCGTCTCGCAGGCAAAAAGGTCGAGGTTCAAAGCGGCATCGCGACGTTTGCTTCTGTTGGAGTAACCAGTGTTGATTTCCAAGGTTAGGCTAGATCCGTGCATATGTGAAGGCAGACTCCATGTGTAGTCGTCACACAGTGCCCAAATACACTCCTCGAGCGTTGCAATATCTTCTGGGTCATTCCATAACCAGGAACTAAGAGCAGAGACGAGGAGAACCTTGCGTCGCGAAAAGTATGGAGCTTCGTATCCGAGGCGATCGCCGACTGTGTCAAACAGCTTGAACAGACGGAATGGAAGCACGGGGATGTCCTTGCCACGAAGCTCCTTTGCAGCACTCTGTAGCTTGTCACGAGAAGCCTGAAGAAGCTTATTGCTCAGCACCCGATCAATGATCTCCTGTTTCCCAGCCCATCGAAGCAGGCCATATCCAGACGCACCTGCGTCAGTTCCAGACGCCAAATCTTTGCACAGTTTACCGATGTTGAAGTTCATTTCTCTCTTTCTTTCTCTCTCTCTTTCTCTCTCTCTTTCTCTCTCTCTCTCTCTCTCTCGTGGCGTTTTTGTGCGTAACACTACTGTTTCTGCTTTTCGAATTACTCCCAAGTAGAACCAGCGGATTTCCTGGTAGAAATAGTCGTATTGGACGTTTTCCTTATCTACGGGCTGGATAAACTACACAAAAGACCAGCTTAACGGGCTCAATTTTGAAGCCAATAATTTTCGAGGTGCACGTAAAAATAGTTGTGGTAGTGTGGAAGTTTCAAGACGGTGTTTGACACTGGGATGGAAAGCTAAAGATTTTGGATGGGTGGTGGGTGTTCCGTACACAGTGCAAGGCCACCACACCAAACTTACTCCAGGTTTTAACCCGTACACAACACAGTCATTAGTAGTATGCTAGTGCTACCTTGCGTCACTAAACTTCGTGTATTTACCCGGGAGCTTGGACCCTTTTACAGATGGTATCTGGTCCAACTACGAACGGGGTCTTGGTACACCTACCTAAGCTAATGTCAAGTCTAAATCGCGGAAATCTCAGATGGTCTTAATGTTATCCAAAGGATGTCACGCAGGAATATATAGGTATACAAGACTCCCGCCGTAGATCGATTCAGAGATAAAGGGTGGTATATTAATATAGCTACATACGCCATGGATTTAAGTAACTTTGGTCTGAAAATCTACGACTATAGACCGTATCTACATCTGGAGGAAGGCCGTGATAGCCGCTAGCATCTGCCATAAATTGGTGAACGTTAGTACCCTCGTCCCAGAGTCGCGTCTCAATATCTTCAACTTCTTCCAACGTCATGTCTTCCTCTTGCAACGTCATGTCGTCGGCTCCTCGAGTCATCCTGGTGTTATCTTTACACATCTCCGGGAGCTCATGAAAGACTGGAAAGTCTGCCTTATATCTCGCGTTCAAGTTGCCACTGGGCCCCTCCTCGCAATGCCAGCGCTGGCGAATTCGTCGCTCGATGGTGAATGGCGGCGGGGGACCCTCTTTGAAGAAGTGAGTATGTGGTTTCGCATAATGCGGATGCAACTTAGGAAGATTAAAGGCGATATCCAAGTGTGGCATGGTCTTCTCTCCAGCGCAAGCCTTCTTGCGCGCCGCTAGAGCAGCAACGACCGGACGCAGAGCAAGGCGTTCGTTGACGAATGACCATGAAGGTCTATCGTCGTGGTCTAATCAGATGTGAAGACTGCGAAGTTGCGGTAATTGACAGACGGCTGGCCAGAGACATCCCCACGTAGCGCATCGTCCAGATTCAACGCTCGTGTTGTCACCAGCTGCCGAAACGAAGTCTTCATCTTCCTCTGGTGTTTTCTCTAGCGCCTCGAAGAAGGCCAGTGGTCGTCGGAAGGCGACATTGAGCTTGCGAATACTGGGACGTATGTAATCCTGGGACCTCCAAGCGCAATTTGAGCCACTCCTTAACTCATTCGGCTTAGATAGCCACATGTTCAAGGTGTCTACATCCGTGAAGTTGATCGTCGTTGTCTTAACAACAAAGTCGCAGGCATCAAGAAACCTATGAGTGGGAAACAACTCTAAGCATGGAGCGGGCTTAAAGGGAAGGTAAAAGAAACTGTTTACATTTTCTTACACACAACAAAAAGGTCATACGCATGATGGCGGCGATGCTCGTGCAAGTCCGTCTTCTCTGGGCACGCAGCGTCCTCGCATTCCCAATGCACTCCCCAAGGGGATCGCAGACGGCGGGCCCATTTAGAATCATCCTCCCTCCACTCGGCCGTAGTTACACGCTCGCGGCCATCGTGAGAGTCATCCCCCAAGTTGGGCTGAAAACATTCCGACAGGTGAATTCTGCCATGCCACAAAAAAGCATGGGTCTGGCCGTGGAAGATTTGAGCGTATATTGCTTGGCGAATCTCGACGGGCATGGACAGCAGTTTGCTCTGAAGCTGCGGGTGCACGTGTTCGTCAGTCATGTTAGTTGAGGAGAAGATACGAAGTAGATGTTATTGCTTTGTGGGGTAGGATATTTGGAAAACAATTACAATTCTCCGGGCGTTTGGCCGTTTCCCCGCACATGTTGCAGCCCTATATGTAATTGTGGGGCCTGAAGCTTATTCCCCGCACTTCACTCGGCATCAGGCGAGAATTACCACCGCCGGCTGAAAGAGCTCGGGCATCGGGCGAAATCCACCGGGATATTTAGAAGGGCATGCCCACACCTCTTCGACACGCTCACACTCATGCAAACCAACGATCGGAGGAATGCATAGCAACTCGGCCCAGTGACTGAGATGGAATCAGAGGCTCCTGTCTTGAGTCAAGTGGACGACCGACCTGCCTGTGGAGCGTGTCGCAGGCGTAAGCTTCGGTGCTCACGAGAAACTCCACTATGCAACCATTGCCGAAGACAAGGTAAGCTTGGTATCCAACTAGGCCAATCCACGGCCAAGGATTCCTGATTGTATGTTTGTATTCACAGGCTGGGTATCTAGGGTCGGTTTGCACATACGACGGTGACCGCGATAAACCTGGTCTCAAAACCGGAGCGGTCGAAGCTTTAAGGCGGCGCGTTGGTAAGTAACTACTTACATTTCATATATGAAAGAGTACGTATCAGAAAACTGCAGTTTTGACAGTACAGATAATAGATGCTCTTGAGACAGCCGTTTTCCAGCAAGGCACAGTTTTAGAAGAAGGGGGGTCGCAACCAGTTCCTCGGCACAACAGAGATACCGCGTCGGCAATTCGCGATGGACTGGAATTGCTCTTTGAGCAACTACAAGCTCAGCCACGGCGGAAGAGGCGTTGGTCACAGACGTCTGAGACTATCGCCGATAGGCATGAAAGTGATGATGTGCAGCAACAGCAACAGCACCAGGCGCAGTATTCGCCGTCTCATAAACGCCAACGAAGGACTGAGACAGGATTGATTGAACCGGATGATCTTGCTGACCTTTCAGACAGCTTACCACAACCAGAAGTCCTAGAGGCAGTCATTGATCTGTACTTTTTGCTGGTGCAGCCATGGATCCCAATTTTCCACGAGAAGAGATTTCGCCGCCAGCTAAAAGACCCAAGCAAGAAATACCGCTTAGAGGTCGTTCTGCACGCTATGCTAGTGGCAATGCTGAAGCATCTCGATCGCAGAGAGGTTACCGTCGATCTCGGCGACATCGAGAGCATCTGCGAACGGTCTCGTAAAATTGTTGTCTTGACAGCGATGGATGAGTTGCATGTTGAGAACCTTCAAGCACTAGTTATTGTCTGCTTCGAGGATGTACGTTGTCCCTTTCCTTTTTATTTTGATGAGCTATGGAGTTAACTTGTCGTTTCTGTAGATCGGGTCTGGAAGAGTCTCCCGCGCATGGCCACTTGTCGGCTCTTTAACTAGAACCGTGGAATATCTTCAGCTGAGTGTTGAGTCTGAGGACCATGACAATGGCCCAATGCTGCAACCGCGGCCTTCGTTGCCGACGTCAGAAAATTGGGTAGAGGAAGAAGAACGGCGAAGGGTGTTCTGGACGATTTTTAACTTGGATAGGTAAGTCTTCTATCTTGGTAATAGTGCCTGTAAAAAGTAATCCTAACAGCGTGGATGGCAGGTTTTGCTCTGTGACGACAGGGTTTGCTTAACATCTCTCACAAATTTAGGAGTTATAAACTGACTTTCGTAGTTGGAATACTAGCCTGACATCAAATGACGTTCATCGACGCCTACCGGCTGACGGAGGCCTGTGGCACAATGAAGAAGCAGTCACGACCCCCTTTTTTGGCATCTGGGACAAATCCGAAGGGAAAATCGGAAATCTCATCGCTTTTCTCCCAAGAGACTACAATGTCGCTGAATCATCTCGAGAGCGATATCGTCAAGGTGCAGAGAATACTCGAGAACCGGACGCATCAGACCAAAAGGTTGACTTGTCGACGGTGGGCGCATTCGCGTATCGGGTTGAAGCAACCGAGTCGTTGAGTAGAGTTACAACTTTTTTTCTACAGCAGAAAATAAATTATCGCAATCGACAAGAAATGGGCAGCTGGCTTATGCGATTTAAGGAGTTGGATTTACGGCTAGTCAGGTATGCATGTTTTCTATGTGGCCATGGGTGCTCTAAAGACTACTCTTCACAACCATCACTAACCGATGTTTACAGCTGGAAAATGTTCTTGCCACAGAAATGGAAAGATTCGAATATTTCACGCCAGCCAACAGTGGTAACTATGGACCCGAACTTAACTCTGGCACATATCACCCACAACACATCGATGATTTTGTTGCATCAACGCATCGCCTATCCACCTCTCGAGTGGCTTGAAGTTGTCAAGCTTCCAACCCTCTCTAGCGCCGAGACTTGTGAAGCTGCAGCTTCCGAGACGGCAAATATCACTCAAAAATATATGGACAACTCTCCTACTCAGGGTGTTGTAGATAGCCAGTTTGCATTCTGCGTCTTCGTCAGTGCTCGGGTTCTTTTAGGTTAGTTCGTAATCTCCATATGTTACCCCCCACCCCCTGTTAGTTTTGCAGGGCCCTGCATTCAGCTAACATGTTTATCTAATGCCACAGTTCACTGGCGATATTATAAAACAGACCTTTCCAAAGACTATTGGACTCTAGTGAAGTTTCTCGACATCATGTCGGGACGGTGGTCAGGCCAGAATCGCGCACGACCCGCAGCACACCAAAATTCCACCGCGAAGTATCTCAACCAACTAAACGACATATACAACAAGTGTATAATCGATCGGACATTTAAGTTAGATGTTCTTGGGTACTCGAATGAGATCGAATGGACAGGAAAAGGAGTCCTTTCTCGGGGTCGCCAGAATGGGCAAGATGTACGAGAAGGAGTTGATAGAGACGCCAGCAACGGAGAGACTACCAATATTGACGCAGTTATTAGTACTAACGACGGTCATCAAAGTGCACAGGTTCCCCATGTACCAGGGGTGTCTCCATTCCAGCGACGTCCAAGCAATGCCCCTGCTTATATCGGCGTTTCCTCACTAAATGACTCCGCGTCTGATATCCCACAACAACCTCTACATGGTTTAAACTCCGAGCCATCTTCGGCGTATCATCCCTCTCAATTTATGGAAGATCAAGGGCCAGGTATTCTTAATGCCAGTGACGGAAACCCAAACAATGCACCAAATCATTCGATGATGTTAAACTCTCCTTCTGTGCGGATGGGTTACAACACAGGAAGTCCGGACGAATTGACTGCGGTAACGTCGATTCTGCTAGACCAGCAGTACTCAGAAATGGATCGGATTATTAGTTTGAACAACGCTTATTTTGCGTCAGATGTAGCATATATTCAGTAGAGTAGCTATCTAATGAGTTTTATATCGCTTGATGTATTAAAATATAGGAATTATACAAGCAATAATTCCGAAATTACAATTATGGAAAGTTTAAATCATAAAATAACTTCAGGGAGTTTTCTAGGTACCTCAAGTAGATTATACATAGTTACACGTACTATAATATTGTATTTTAAGCATCTGCATGTGAGACGCAGTTATTCCAAAGAGCCGGCAAGGATCCCGACCTCTCCAAACTCCCCGAGACTTAGTCCGGTAGGCCCCACCACATGGAAGATAACAGACAGAGTTACCTTTCTGTTATTATCGCCGCAGGATCATAGTAGTTCAGAATAACAACACATTACAAAGCGTATACCATCAGCATGCCACCACTACCGGGATTCTCAGACAATCCGTTGAAGGATCGGGACGACATCATTCAAGCTGCAATCGCATTTATTAAACCACTGCACCAGCATATTTCGCCCAGCGGAGCATTTGTCCGTCTGCCTACCTCGACCGGCGCTCACTTCGATGAGGGAGCTGCACGTCTTGAAGGCTATGCCCGCCCACTCTGGGTGATTTCAACTCTGCTACATTCAGTGCAGTCCGATCAGGTCCACGCGGAGACGATTAGGACACTGGCTCAGCCATGGATTAACGGTATATGTGCAGGAACAAACCCAGATCACCCCGAATACTGGGGTTCCATTTATAATGGCGATCAACGCATGGTCGAGGCTGAAGTTATTGCCTGCGCATTACTTTTCGCGCCGCACGAGTTCTTCCATTCGCTTGAGGAAACCGTTAGAGCCAACATTGTACTATGGCTCCGTGGTATCAATGGAAAGGACATGCCATTGAATAATTGGAGATGGTTTCGTGTCTTCTCCAACCTGGCTCTGGTACTTGTTGCGGGTGTCCCTCATACGGAAGTGAAAGAAGAGATGGAACGAGACCTAGCCGTCGTCGATTCGTTTTATATTAGCCATGGCTGGTCTGGAGACGGGCCTTGGCAGACATCCGAACAAGAGGCCGAAGAAGAGAGAGAAAGTGTTAAATGCCGGCGGAGTGACAGAATTGGATGCGGGCGCCAAGCTGACTACTATTCTGGTAGCTTTGCTATCCAGTTCAGTCAATTGCTATATTCAAAATTTGCCGCTGGCTTAGATCCTAAGCGAACCGCCACGTACCAACAGCGGGCTCGAGAATACGGAAGCTCTTTCTGGAGATACTTTGACGAAAATGGTACGTAGTTTCTATCCCTTAGTATCTTAAACGTAAAGTGCGGCTTATAACAATGAGTATACAGGCGCCGCCATCCCGTTCGGACGCTCTCTGACATATCGCTTTGCTTGTGGTGGTTTCTTTGCTGCACTTGCGGTTGCTGAGGTGCCAAATATGCCCACACCTGTATCGTCACCAGGCGAAGCCAAGGGATTTCTACTTCGACACCTTCGCTGGTGGTCTCGGCATTCCGATGATATCTTCTATTCCGATGGAACTATGAATATTGGATATATGTACCCGTAAGTTAGAATGAATCGCCGCCATTGACCGCCAGCTGACATCAGTATTAGAAACATGTATATGGCCGAAGACTACAACTCTCCTCAGTCAGTCTATTGGAGTCTCAAGTCCATGGTTGTAATCTGCTTGGGGAAAGACCATGAATTCTGGTCCACTCCAGAGGCCTCGTATCCTAGGTTTTCTAAAGCTACCTCAGAGAGCTCTACCCCCGGAGACGCTGCTCCTGTTGAACTGATACCCCCACCAAATCAAATCCTATCCAATCAGCCGCACGGTGGCCATCACTTCCTCCTTTCACCAGGCCAGTTTGTTGCCTGGCCTATGAAAGCAAACCAGGCTAAATACTCCAAATTCGCCTACTCATCTGCTTTCAGTTTCAGTGTTCCTACGGGTCCGTTAATCCAGCAGATTGCACCTGACAGCATGTTAGCCCTCAGCCGTGATGGCTGTTCTACATGGGCCGTTAAATGGAAATGCTCCCCTGTTCAGTTTTCAAGTACGAAATTACAGCTAGTGTCATCATCGATTACAGAGACAGTTCCACTGGCACGTGTAGAATGGCGTCCGTGGGCAGACGGACAAGTGAGTGTTACGACGACACTCATTCCACCAACTAGACGCTGGCCTGATTGGCATGTTCGTATCCATCGGATACGATTCGGTCGCCCGGGAAAACTTGACAGTTTACACCTGGTAGAAGGTGGGTTTGCTATCTCCCGAGTTCCAGCCAACAGCAGCAGGAGGAATCTTCCACTTTTATCAGACGATGATTCTTCCCTGCTCAATATCGAAGTTGGAGGCGAGGGGGTCTACTCGTCGGGTATCACCGCTCTCGTATTATCTACGGCTGGTGCCAGCGGTATTCGAGGCACTGCTAGCCGTTCTGGTGATACGCCCATAATAACTGAGCATGATACAATGAAGTCAGATTCCAACACCAATTTGATGGCTCAAAGAACATTCATCCCTATTACGACTCATGAGATCTTCGACTTTGACTCCATGTCTGAGATCGAGTTGGTGACGAGTGTATTCGCTATCTCAACGCCAAACGATACGCCCACGAACAGCAGAACTCTTCGAGAGAGGTACTTGGACACCCCTAGGATTTATATTCAGGGCCAAGGAACTTCATTGGAGCCAACCCAAGATAGAATTATAATTGATGCATAGAAATGGGATATATATGGCAGCATGGCTTTAGGTTACCCGTGAGCAAATCTTGAAACATATCTTTGATTAGGTTTCTCACATAAATGTATGATTGTTTAGGTAACTCATATTGTGAGCTATGTAAACCGTAGGGTACCATCTTCTCATTCAACTTATTCTATCATTTGCATACCAGATTTATGTATGTATTAAGGCTCTAAATATGTAAAGGTTAAAGTTACCAATTGAGTTCCTTGTCTAGCGGTATAGTACTGAAAGAGCTTATGGATTATAAGAGTCCCATCCTCAGAAGCTGGTTGCCAAACTCTAGCAGATAGTAATCGGCATATACAAGGCCGTGGTCGCTGTAACGGTCAAGGTCGTTGGAATTGTGATTTGCGGTGGCATTCTTCAAAATGGCGTCAAATCGTTGCCCGGCCACGGCATCCTCGACTTGGATTTTCTCTTGGGTCCCAGTGTGGTCCACAAATCGGGCATTTTCGGTCGACAGAGAAAATTCCAGGGTATCAGTGACAATTTTTATCGCTGCGGAACGGTATCTCTCTGCCAGAATTTCGTCACCAAGTTCGGTCATCGACTGCGACAAAAGCAACATGCCATTGGCGGCAATGACGCCCGCTGAAGAATCTCGCAGAGGGTTGGCTTCATCTTCTATTGGAGCATCAAAATCCCACAATGGCACATAACGACCGGTAGTTGGCGATCCGGGCCCAGCAGTCGGCCTCTCGACACATGCTGGTGAGGTCTCCAATCTCCACAAAAAATACTCTGCCATTCCGCACGCTACCGAGAGAAACTCTCTGTCCCTAGACCAGTTATATGTCTGCGTATATCCAAAAATACCCCATGCCTGACCACGGGCCCAAGTTGACTCTGCGCTGTAACCCTGGGCTGTGCGACGCTCTTTTACTTCACCAGTTTGTGCGTCAAAGTTGATGACGTGATAATGAGAGTAGAGCGTGCCCTTATATCGAGTATCCGTTCGTCCAGGTGCTGTTTCCGGTCTCAGATCAGATTTTATAAGTGTCTTCGCGTGGGTGATGGCGATTTCGGCGTAGGTGGGGTCTGAAAGGTGTGACGAGGCGTAGAATAGTAAATCAAGGTTCATCATACTGTCTACAATCACCAAAAAGTCTTGTGTCATACTGGTGATTGAGACATTTGCTTGGCTCAGAACATCCCAACTGCGGATTGCCCCCACGGCAGGGCTGTATCGGCTAGCAAGGCTTCTCGCCGCAGTTAAAACAGCCTGCAGACTGTTCTCATTTCCCGTTAGTTCCCAATCCTTTCTCAAGGACGGTTGAATGATAAAACCCATATCGTGTGTGTCCGTTCGCGATTGCATTGCCTCCACAGGACCAGTCCAGTCCTTGCACAGAGAAATAAGTTCCTGGCGCAGCAATGAGCTTGAATAGGGAAGGTTGTCCTTTTCGTGACCGAGATACGGAAACACTCGTGGATACTTGACTGCGCGCTCTCTCAGCAGATATAGAATTCCAGGAAAGAAGCCACACGTCCAAAAGTTGGCGTCTCGCAGAAGATATTTCCCTGAATCATCCCCTTTCTGTGGAACGAACTCGGGATATACTGTGGGTGGATTCTAATGAAAAATAGTTAGAAAATGAATATAAACTATTTTTGGCTGGATGTGTACATTATTTTCTAGTGCCTCTATTGCCACCCTCAGTGTCTTAGCAATGATGCTCTCTGAGAATATGTCTGGAAGTTTTTCCATATTGTAGGACTCATCCGGGGACCGTGATTTGACTATTTCCCCAGGCCGGTAGTCCGATACCGATGTATCACTGGGAGAGGTTCTCAGCGCACTGCGCTCCGACCCGTCTTTTGATTCTCCGGAACTCATCGGATAGGCCTTGTCTAACGTTTCCTGGTCGAGCACAAGGGAATCATGCGGTTGTATTAAAGTTGAGATATCCGAAGTGGACATGATTTGTGAGTTGCTGAGTTAGGCTGTTCGTCAGAGCAGTAAGGTAGCTTCACGGTTGGAAAACCTCGATGTGAACAAAACCAACGAGTAGTCGGCTAGTTCCTTTTGACCCCGTCCTACATTTATGGTGCTACCTTTCATTCTTGTCAGCCGATGTATTCTCCTAGTCTGTGATTGGGAATCAAAAGGATGCCAGACCAGTCCGTGTGAGTCCTCTATCGGAAAAAATACCCCCGGGCACACTCGCCCGACGCACGTTGCCCCACATTGGTGCTATCCCAATGTAGAGATAGCTCCGCGCGCAAGATGCGCCGACCTTTTACCCACGCGATTGGCAATTGAGCACCAAAGGTTTTGCTTGACAGCTCCAACGATTGCGACAATTAATTCGCGGAATATGGAGCCCCACGCGTCAGATTAGCCTACGCCCCACACCCCAGCTCTCCGTTCGTCGAATTGCGGGGAAAGTTTATAAGAATGCCGCGTGGGAACCTTCATCCCCAATGATAAATACTTTCTCTCATACAATTGCGCTTGATTTGGAGGACTGCACATGCATGAAGAGCCATGGCAGACTTAGTACACTCCGACAACTTCGAGGGACTGCAACTCAAGGATGTAATCCCACAAGGGCGCAAGCCATGGTACAGAGACACAACTCTCATCAAGCTCAATACTCTTATGCTATGTGCGCTCATCACCCAAATAGCCTCTGGGTATGACAGCAGTATGCTGAATGGGATGCAATCCCTTGATCAGTGGAAAGATTACTTCGGTGAGCCGACAGGCACCCGGCTTGGTGCAATGACGTTTGGTCCTACCGGTGGCACTTTGATTTCCGTGTTGGTTTCATCGCAGCTGTGCGAGAGATTTGGTCGACGATACCCAATTTGCGGAGGTTCTCTAATTATCATATTTGGTTCTATCCTGCAGACTGCTGCCATAAATTATTCCATGTTTGTTGCGTCACGATTCTTTGTCGGATTCGGTCTCGGAATAGTGGCGACAGCTGCACCGCCGCTTCTGAGCGAGGTCGCATACC
This sequence comes from Pseudogymnoascus sp. BL308, assembly GCA_001630595.1. Classification (NCBI taxonomy): domain Eukaryota; kingdom Fungi; phylum Ascomycota; class Leotiomycetes; order Thelebolales; family Thelebolaceae; genus Pseudogymnoascus; species Pseudogymnoascus sp. BL308. The sequence goes on along the minus strand of LMYD01000548.1, from coordinate 53,746 downwards.
CTACACATCGCGGCAAACTCGTCTCATTTTATCTTGTTACCTGGCCACTCGGATCACTCATTGCGGCTTGGGTCACGTTTGGAACACACCAGATGACCGGTTCGTCGTGGAGCTGGAGACTCCCAAGCGTGCTCCAATGCTCCTTCTCACTCGTCCAGGCAGTGCTGAGTCTCTTTGCTCCAGAGTCCCCTCGATGGCTCATCTACAATAACCGGAGTCAGGAGGCATTGGAGATCTTGACAAAATACCATGCGGACGGCGACCCAAATTCACGACTGGTACGATTTGAAATGGCCGAGATTACTGCGACATTAGAAGTTGAAAAGGTGCAAAAGATGTCTCGCTGGGGCGAATGGGTTTCGACCAAGGGCAATCGACACCGCCTCTTTCTCGCCCTTTATATTCCCGCCATGTTACAATGGTCCGGAAACGGTCTGACATCTTACTACCTGGCCAAGGTACTCAACACAATCAACATAACAGACTCCACAACACAGCTTATCATCAACGCCTGCCTTTCCGTGTGGAGTTTTCTTACTGCCTGTTTCTTTGCCACTCTCGTCGATCGGATGGGTCGACGGCGCCTCTTTCTCTATGGCATGGGCGGGATGGGGTTATCCTATATCATTTGGACTATCTGCTCCGCTATCAACGAGCAAAGAGGGTTTAAAGATAGAGGATTTGCGGCTGCAGTACTGCTCATGATCTTCATATTTAGTGCCTGCTATCATATGTGCTCGCCCGTGGCGCCGACATACATCATGGAAGTTGTGCCGTACTCTCTTCGCGCGAAGGCATCGATGTTGTACCAACTGACCGGCAATCTTGCTGGTATCTACAACAGCTTCGCCAACCCCGTTGCAATGGATGCAATCTCATGGAAGTACTATATCGTCTGGTGTGTTGTCATTGGCATAAATTTTACGTTGATTTTCTTCTTTTTCCCAGAAACGAAAGGGTTGGGTCTCGAAGAAGTGGCAGAGATTTTCGACGGGCGAGATGCTCTGTTTGGTACGAATGCGATGAGGGAAATGGGTCTTGATGTTAACGCGGACAAGGCTATGGTGATTGGGGATGATCAAGCATACACAACAGCAAAGAAGGAAGTTTCACATACTGAGAAGGCTTGAACACCAATTACTACCATCTATATATAGCCACGATATTAACAAGATACCATAACTCTACATTGATTCTTATCGTTGCGTTAGACAGGCATCTTGATGTCAGATGATTATGTCCTGTCTCAAAGCGAAAAGTTATTATACAGTAGCTGACATCTATTTTTCATAATATCGTTGATTGTTGACTCCAAACTGCACAGCTCTAGATTCCTGTGGCAAATTATATAAGAGATATTTTCTCCAGTTTCAGCCCTTTAGACAATAAAGATTCAAGCGACATACGAGGATCATAACTGATGACTTCCTCCTTCCCATCCTTCAATCTTCGAAAATAGTCAAAAACTTCAGGTTCATTTCGATCCATCTCACGATCGAGATATCTCTCCCAACCATCTTCCAAGGGGCCAAGTCGAGGATCTTCCCGAGTTAGCTCTTCCGTGGAGCTGTTATAGAATCCCACCCTCCACCATCCATCGTCGCCAACATATTTCGGCGTCCAGGGGCTAGGCAGATTCCCTAGTAATTCTGACGCGAAGCCCATACCGTGGAAATAGCAAAGACCAACGACTACGTGGCCTCCTTCCATCTCACGTAGAACTACAGGTGATGGGCATCCTAATAATACCACAACTATGTCTCCTAAAAAATATTCAGCCATTGTTCATACCACACGAGCTACCTAGCAACAGACCTTCAACCGTTTCTTTTGGACACAGTCCAATGTGGCCGCTATTAGTGTAAATGATTTTTCTCAAATAGCAGTTTTCAATCAGGGCTTCCATGTCTTGGGTATATTGCTCACTCAAATTTGTGAGGTTAGCATGCCCTTCAGCCTCCGAAACCGGACCTAAAAGACCAATTTCCCTTCCGATTTTCACCCAGCTATCAATATCACCCGAGTTTCCCCAGATGTCTTCCTCGTAGTAGTCTTTGGCACCTCCCATAGTCAATGTCGCAACAAGACTATTGACAATAGTCTCGTCTGTAACTGTGTGCCTAATACCGCGAAAGATCTCTTCAACACAAGCTCCAATCTGTGCGATTGCGTCTCTAGTGACTTTTGTGTCTATTATTTTCGAGTTGTGTGTCATGTGCCCCACCTGATTCCCCATGCTTCGAGGATAGTTTGTCCTTTGACTCCCCAAACTGCGCGAGAATAGCCCTAAGCAAAAGCCGAAACGATCCAACTACTCTCCTTTGATTTCATAAACCAATCAGGAACCCAAGATGGAGCAGATATATTTTTCTCGCTGGAAATGGAACAGCAGTCCATGAGTTCGAGTCACTTCGTGATCTCGATATGTGCCAATACCGCTTCTCGGTAAACATGAGCTGGTAACCAAGTTGAGTGGTAGTTAGGGCGAATAGCTTCGCGCAATCTAGGCCCGCAAATTCCTAGCAAGCCATACACCTTGTCTCGTGGGTCGAAACATGGTCTCCAGCTGGCAGCTCTAACCTGCCTACCAAAGTTGGGGTCCATAACTGCGGATAAAACCTGGTTGGCTTCATTGACATCCCGTGCCCCAAAGCTGTGATTCCCCCATATAACATAAATACTGGTCCAAAAGATAGATAAAGGGATTGCAAGTGATCCACACTGGATTATCGACGTTAGTGGATTGGCCAGACACACCTCTTCAACTATCCATAGACGCCTAAACCAATCCATCGAGGCTAGTATTTTAATCGTCTTCATTGTTTCATCATCAGCGACTTTAACGGAAGGTAAACTCCAATCCTTTTCCGTGGAATTTGGCGCTTCGAACTTCATGTCATTTCGAGTGACAACAACTTGTCGACCAAGGTAGCCAATAGCGTTGAGTGCTTTGTAGTGTCCTAGGCCGCCCATCCCCAGCCAAACGACCACTCTGTATGCATGTTTGTAGATAGATGTCATACGGCGTACCTGTATTCCCTTCTCGCTGTCATCATTTTGATTGATACATATTGCATCGATCCAAACGGTGCGGCACTGGCTGGGAGATCGAAGGCATTTTAGAGCATTCACCAAGTTTGGTTGGCACGAAAACTTATAGGCCGTCGAACGGTCACTCTTAGACTTTGATTCGTTGATAATAATCCACGCTCCGTGGACATTATGTCCCCAGGTGTAGGATAATGCTTCGTAGCGTGGATCTGGGTCTGCTTTCACATGGAGCTCGTAGAGTTTGCGATCAACGGTTGGGTCCGGGTGGTCCCAGCTTGTCAGACGGTTCGCATCCGCCTTGTTATTTATGAAGAGGTATCTTCCGTCAAGTGCTTCTCCTGCGTCAAATTCTTCTGGTAATGTAGCCCTAAGCTGTTGTAGTGTAGCACGGAGAGGCTGCTGAGTTGATTCTCTTTGGTCTGCATCTCTCAACGCTGAATAAATAATTCCGATATATATATCGTCGCTGGGCTCGCCTGGTTGGATCTCTAGAAGCCGAATGTTGGTTTCTGGGTTTTGGAGAGGAATGTATGCGTACGTGGGAAGAGTTCCAACCCGAGGGCTCTTGGCTGTGTGTTTGACTACGTTGGAGTAACTATTGGCGCAATCGCGCTGAGTACTGTTAGTAGACATGTCCTAATTCTTCTATATAGTTGCTTTTAATGTCGTAGTCGCTCAGAGACACCAGGATGTTTGCAGCTTTATAAACGTCAGAACAATGATAGAGGAATGCAGTAGATAGGATAGATGACATTAATTGCTGAGAGTAAATGTCGGGTACGGACATATACAGCACTAGTGGTATGCAGCCCAAATAGTGAGGTAATCCCGCTGAGTAAGGCGAGCAGTAGGGGTGTGGGGAATGTTAATGGTGAGGCGAAAAATTGGGGTGCCAGTAGAAACTACCCCGATGGCTTCCTTGCTCGGTGAGCGAAATGGGATTATATGCTATTTGGATATGGCACGATAGGGGTTTTAGCGTCGCTATTGATATATTAGGCTTGTTCGCCAGTTTCACGGATCGAGGGGAGACTCAGGCACTCTCACTTGAGTGTCGTTCAACCCACCCCCTTTAATCCCCGCTTTTACGTGCCAAGTTGCACATTAATAATCCTTCTTGATATTGCCCTTACTACAGAGCAAACTCACGGGAAATACTTCATGGGAAGAAAGGATATTGTTGGCAACACCCACGGATTCAAACTAAATCCGTTGGAGACTCCACAACGCCGCCAGCGGCCTCCTGGTTATCTTAAGTAAACGAATCCTGTGACCTGTCGCTGTCTCAGCAATCTGAGTTGCTTGAACCACTCCAGACTTTAGAGATTCTTTTAGTACATACAGTAGGAAAGTAATTCTCATAAGGCAATCCATCTGGTACCGGCTCCAGGCTATTAGATGAAGCGATGGTGGAAGACGTAGAGGGTGACTGAGAAAAAAGAAGACGTCCAGTTTAGCGGCAGGCAACACCGTAGCCAGATAAACTTTAGTTACTTCATAATTAGATGTAATATTAAATGATCGTATATTTATAATTAATAGTCTTATTTTACTGTGTCGGAACTTGTAGGTTTCCTTTCCTCCACCCCTCCCTCTAGTGCGCTCGACGTTGATCTCGAAGGAAATAATCTCAGCCGACATAGAACTATCTCCATCTTCAGTAATACAAAACCTATGTATAGCTCTATCGCGCATAAGTTTCGTCAGACTGCTACAAGGTTAGTCGGCACACGCGCGCTCAATCCCTCTTCCTCCCCTTCGCCGCATCATCAGCCTCCCTAACCACGAACGAAAAATCTGTCTCCCCAACTAACTCCTTCACACTCTCCACCAGTCTAGCCAGATCATCCGTGATAAGACTACTCGCGACCTGCAGACACGCATACGCGCTATACCCCGGCTGCTCCATATGTCTTGCATCTAAGATGCCCTTATTGAGCGCATCGAGCCGGCGATTTAGGTAGTAAGGCTCCGGGAGCTGGATGTAGGGGGGTAGCGTGGAGCCCTGGGTAACGGAGAAGGAGAGGAGGGAGAGCGTGGAGGTGATTTGGTGGCTTGTGGGGTTGACGTCTTTGAGGAGCACACTGAGGTCGTTGAGCCAGGCGCGCCGGGCTGCGGTAGTGAGGGGAGAGAGAACGCCGTCGCCCTCCTTCTCCTTCGATGACCAAGTTTGTGTCGCGTAGGAGATGAGAGAGAGGTAGTTCATGATGCTATTTTAGGATTTAGCATTTCCAGTACCTACTTCGTGCTGGGTGAAATTATGGATCGAACTAGGGGCGGAGGAAGAAAGGGGGAAATGGGAGACTTCAACTTACTTTTTAGATCGGAGGATGATGGCCTCATACGTCTCCCTGGGAAACTTACCGCCTACCGTCAGCTCCCATTTCTGCCAATCTGCGTGCTGTTGTAGTGACGGCAGCAGCATCACGAGCTTGCCAAAGATCTTGTGGCGGGCTTTCTCCAACTGTCGACCAGGGGACGTCTTCGATCCCATATCCCCTTCCGTATTGTGTATTCTGGCCCCGGTCGTGGAATTAACAACACTGTAGTAGTTTGCGAGCAGATAGAGCATGGAGCCAAGATCCTTTCGAAGCCAACTTCGGTCTGAGAGCTGGTATGGGAATATCGTCCAGATAAACGCTACGAAGGATCCGCCTGCCACACAGGCTAATCGGTAAAAGGCGAGTTGGTAGGTCCTATAGGGGTTGTTTTAGTTGCGTACGCAATGACCACGGAGAATAAGGTAGGTACTCACGGATAGAAAGGCTGGCCAGTTGCAGAGGCTGCTTTAATACCAATCTTCTTAACCTGAAGCTCATATCCTGGAATTTTTCAGTCAGTTCTTTTTTGCCACATTTCGTACAAAGGGGGTGAATAGGGTGGGGATGGGAATGGTAAGTTACCAATGATCAAAACCTGCGTTACGATGGTAACTAGCCAGATTGGGACGAATCGAGGGAATTTCAGGAAGAAGTACATCTCCAGGAATATGAAGAGCCAGAGGAAGACGAGTACCCCAGGCGTGTTTTCGTCTACGATATACCAGATGACGAGTGACGATATGGCCGCGATAAACGTCCCAATAATGCGCCCAATGAAGCCAACAATAGCTTGACCGGAGGTCATGTTCATGCCGATGGCGATGATAATCATAGCCCAGACGAGACGTTGCTCGATAAAGAAGAGCTGCGTATCCTTCAAGAACGCAACGATGCCCACGGTTAGAGTGGCACAGGCGACGCGGAATCCGAATGAAGACTCTGGGGATCCCAAGAACCTAGGGATTGTCCGGAGCCCATTGCCAAAATGCTGCCAGACGGTCTGTGGCGGGAGATGTTCCGGGTCCTTGCGCTTGTTGAAACCGGAGCCCATGTAGACGTTGTTTATACCGGCTTCCGCTGAATCCGGATAATCGCCGCTGGTGGTTGTTGCATCGTCGCGGCGGCCTAATCCGACAATCCATTTCTTAATCCGACGTTGCCCTGGTACAATCAGTCGTTTTTTCTTCATCGTGCCATCTTCGACCTTTTTGTCTGCAAATTTGACGAAATTTAATATCGCTATGCCGGTCGAGTAGAGCTAGTGTTATATTAGCATGGCCAATTAGTTTCTCCATTCTTTCCAAAACCTGCTTTGAGAGAAAAGAGTGGCTATAGACAAATGGTATACAACGTACCAGATGCTCCATATATAGAATCAGATACAGCTGTTGCTGGTCTCGGCGATGCTGAGCCTCATCCGGGGTAAAGTTCTCGCCGTCGATGGGGACGGTCTTTACGCTGCCAAATTGTTCTTCAGACATGCCGTTCTCCCGCGCCCACGCCTTCAAAGTTTCCCCACGTTTACTATAAAAGTCCACCACCTTCCGGTTGAGGTACGGGGCAAACTCCGGATCGCCAGGCCTTGGATCAGTGCCTTTATCCTCCACATCACCGCCCTTCTTCTTCTTCGGTTTTGGCAAGATCTCTAAAACAAGGCCGGCATGCTCCATCCCCTCATCCATAGCCGCCACCGCTACGGCGAATGGCTCGTGCAAGGCCTTCATGACTTCGTTCCAGACCTTCTTCTCCCCGGCCTTCGCCGATTCGTCACGATGTTCCCAGGACTCCGCTCGATCGAAGGAATTCTGCTGGGCATCAACCCATCCACGTCTTTCGGCAATCCGCTCGAATATATCCATGATGGTGCTCATTCCCACAAGGGGAATTATGATGTCACGGAATAACGTGAATATTTGATCCATGTCCTTGGCATCCAGCTTTCCCCACGCGCACTCCCTCTTCGCAAATGCCATGTCGCCATGCAATTTCCCATGTAAGCCGGTCAGGGATTCGATGGTACCCTTTAAAGCTTTTGCTTCGGCTGTCTCCACTGGTCTCGATTTGGATTTTTTGTCATCTTTCGTCTTTTTCTTTTTCTCTTCGGGCTTCGCAGCAAACATATCGCTACTCTCCAAGCTTTGGAGGTAGGCCGTTTGTGCCTGTCGAATACAGTTAATGTTGCAAATTCTGAACTGAACAACTGCACTAGGCAGCGGATCGTGCTCTATACAGCGTCGAAAAGAAAATGAAACACACCTTTAGAGTTCCTCTGACCGCCTGCACATATTGTGCCTGTTCCTTCTGCACAACCGTCCGAGAGGATACCGGAATTACGAACAGAGACACGGCAGTTGAAAGAGCAAAGGCGCTCAGGAAGGCAATTAAAAGCTGCCGTACGAGCGACTGGCCCTGTTCTATCGTTTGGAAGTTGGGTCCAAATGTGAATGCCACATTCGTGAAGATGCTGTACATTATCGCTGGAAACTGCAGAGCCGGTATCTTGGCCCGCAAAGCGTTCACAATGTAGATGTTTGCGAACAGCCATATGGCACACACGACTGCCTGGCTTGAGTTGTATCTCTCTGTAGAGCCGGGTGGAGTCGTATGGTTCCTCGCCTGTATTGAGCTCCAAATACCCAATAGCGCCACGGCGCTTCCAATGCAGATACCGAGGGTGTTGAGGATTACTGTTTGTATGTATTTGGCGCGAGGCATGATGGAAATCGAGAGCACGGTGATGATAGGGACGAGATAGCCTAGAGTGGTAAATATCCTTGAAATCTCAAGGGATTCATACCAGGCGACCGCTATGATGGGAGCGAGAGATCCTCTATATTTGATGTTTTAGCCTTCATGTTATCCCTCACAATATATGCTAAATAGAGATATATTTACTTGAACATCATCATGACAGTCCCGAGATCGAGATCAATTTTTGTCCATATTCTCTTGAGTTTGGATGGCCTGGGCTTCTCCTTGTCTTCCCTCCCCATGTCGTCCGGTTTACCCCTTGGGCCATTCGAGTTCGATGCCTCGGCATCCCCACCAGCATCCCCCTCTGTGTCTGCCGCTCTAACTCTCCCGTTGTCTATTGACTCCGGCTCATCTCCTACAGCGGCTGACATGTTCGTTGGTCCAACAGTCGCTCAATTGGTTTCCACTAGTATATTTACGTAGTTTGGGCATATGTCGTACCGCCATACAAAATCAAGACGGCTAAACTTCGGGCCAGACGGAAAATGACGTAGTTGCCGTAGTAGGCATAGCGCCGAAATAGCTATAGTACCGTAGTAGGCACGGTACCGTACCGCAATATGCTATTTTATTATAAGGATAATAGTATAATTGTAGTTGTTTTCGTTAGCTGTACAAACACCTTGATAAGATGACAAGCATAAGACCAGGATTTAAGTTGGATAGGCGACAAATATAGAAGCTTTCGCCAATGGGACAAGGCATTTCGGCAGTCAAGGTAGGATCCTCCGGTGGTAGCCGCGCCTACCATGCGGACATGCATCCTGCGCCACATTGCGCCTCTCCCGGAAAGGAAATAGAAGGCTTGTCTGTGAAGCGCGGGGGTTCGCATCGGTAATCTACAGTACAGCGCCACAAGTATTTGTACGGGCCGGTGCTTTTTCTCATACAAATTCGGTGCAATTTGAGCACTGACCCGTACGAATACTTGTGGCGCCGTACTGTAAAATTATGTTGAATTGTGCATGGCACTGAAATAGTTGAGTGCCATAGTACTGAGTTAAGCTATACTATATCTAATGGGTCTACGGTTCTATTTTTGTGGCTCCTTTGACACCCTGATTTTAGCTTGAATTTGGCGGGCTCCGCCCCAACCTAATATTTTGTTGCCCGTGAAACCCTTATTTTAGCTCGGGTTCACAGAGCTCCGCGACAACCCTCGAAGAATGACCCTAAAGATTCAGCTCAGGAGATCGGCCAGCTCCTCCGCGAGTCGCACTTAGCATTTCTTTGTTGGTATAGGATTTCCATGGCTTCATTCCATGTTCAAATATGATCGCCACTCGTTTCTTAAGTAGGATATTTACGATGTTAGCTTGGAACCATCCACCCAGGGGGTTTAGGACCAATAACTCCAACACGCACTGGTATGGACTGTAAGCTGCTGTCATCGAAGCGATAATCCCATCGTCAATTCCCATACTGGGACTCGTATCTCTGGGGTAGCAAGGGTTGTTATTCTGTTTCAACGCCCAGAGGAGCGCTAGCTGGAGATCACTACTGCACGGTTGAACATGTAAGCTTATACTAGAGGATTTGGGGGTTATTTGGGGGATTGAAAGGATTCGAAGGATTTAAAAGTCCCACATAGTTCGCTCACAGTGACGTATCTTGCTCCTTCTCAGGAACTATTATTGTACAACCTCGTGGAAGTAATCTAATTGCCGGCGCAGCTTAATATGCGCGACCTAAATAAGCCTGTTCTATGGCGATGACAGCCGCCTTAGGGGGCACCACAGTCGCTGCCACCAAAACCGCAATAGCCACCTTGAGGGCTACAAATATGTATATATATCGACAATTCTCATAATGTAGATAGAGGACAAGCTCGCAACAAACATTATTTCGAACGCCAGCTAAGAAGCAAACCAGTTCCAGCCTATACTTTCAATAATACCTTGCAATTTTCTCATCATGATCTCTTTGAAGCAAGCTCTCGTTATGGCAATGGCCTTTGTCGCCGTGAGTGCAAGCCCAGTCACCCTCACTGAAACAACCGCCTTGGTCAAAGACTCTATTGCGGACGCCCCAGCTTTGCAATCGGCCAATGTTCCTAACGACATTCTCGCAAGAGGCGGCACCGGCTGCAGCCAGGGCGACTGCCCTGATTACAACGCCGGCGTAGACCTGATCTACCAGTGGACAGTTATCCCACAGCCTGGAGTTGGGGGCGCCCCTCCCATCCCTCTCGTTACGATGGAATACCATGGTCGATGGAACCATTGCGACCAGTGCGGACGGGTCAAGACAAGTGGAGATGGATGCTTCAGCTTTAAGGGTTGCGGTGTCAAGCAAGACGTCTGCATCGACAAAAAGAACGGGCGTATGCATCGCATCTACAAGGACACTGGCATTAAGAAATGCTGGGGAATTACCAGCCATGACTTGGGGGGTTGCGGTTTTGTCAAGGAGACACTCGTCTGGGAGCCTACCGATGAGATTCCATGCAACTGGTAGGCCTAGACTTGGCCATGCCGTATGAATTGATGGAGGGTGAAATCCCTTAATACTATGGAAAATCAGCTGAGCGGATCAGAAGGAGAGCATGCTGGGTTGAGCAAGGATATTGGAATGGGAATAGCTGAGGTGGACATAGTAGCTACCTACACTGACGCAAAGGTAACTGAGGCGTTATATTTCGGTGTATTGTTGCCGCTGCAAGTTAGATCATAAGTTTATAGCAATTTTGAATATGCAGCCGCTCGGATATATGATTGCTCGTGCGTGCGTACTTCCAGGTCCAATTGGGATACTCAATGAATCTCTGCCCACGAATTACCGCGGTGGAAAAGATTGCGCCCAGTTTCTGTTGATAATTGTTGTGTGATCATAGTGATCGTAGGATCAGATACACGCCGAACCAGTGTGAAGCCGGGGCTTCGCAAGTATATACAGTTTAGTCTCTTGAAAAGGAAGATATACCGAAAATAATTGTGGCGCCCACCAACTTGGTGTGTATGTCTGTTTTTCAGCTTTGGCAAACTCAAGATGCACAAGAAATCCTTTGTGGAGTAAGGTCCCTGCCGTGCCCCGCCATGCGCGTTGATCCACCAACGGGAAGCCCGTCTGTCATTACCCGTGACGGCGTCACATTAGCAGGACCTAGGATAGGGTCTAGTGCTGAATCAAGCACCCACATAGCGACAATTTACTGAAAGTCTGAAGGTGCATGGGCGATAGAGTCGCTAGAACTGAGCGGGGGATATTGAAATTAACAGCTGGCAATACAGTCAGCTTCAATGTTACTAATGTAACGGGGCTCTGCGGGTATCAACTCTTGTTTCCCCGGAGAAATGCAAGGTACTGAATAGCGTGCACAGTGTAGAGCCAGTGAATACGAATACGGCGTTGTTAGCGACCAGGCTCTGTGGGAATAGCCTATGAGGGAATTGCCTGTGAGGGAATAGCCTGTCAAGCACCCCTGTTGAAATCCGGAGCCCTCGGAGACTTACCACAGCGTCACCCTGTATCTGACAGGTACTGTGCCTGGCAACGACTTGGCAGGGCAGTGTTGTAACTGTGAATTTTTGCAAATAGACTGTCTTTCCCAGACACAGTACTCGACCACCAGCGCAGAAATGTCAGCATTAAATTCCATCCACGCATCATGCACGGTACAATACAGTACAGGGTAGTACGGTTCCATCTGTTGGGACCATTGGGAACCGAGAAACGGGCCGTCCGGCAAGGCTCAAATGAATACAACAGGGCACTGTCAGGTGGAGCTTGCTGACGTGGTACTTATGTGGGTAGGTGCAGACGCATCCTTCAGTATTTATTATGAAGCTTCCCTTGCTTGCCTTGACCGACTTTTATTTTCTTCGTCTCATCTTGCGCGTTCCGTTTTGTACTTCTTGAGCGAACGACACAGTCAAGCAACCTTTCATTCCGTAGTTTCAGAGACAGCACGAAGGTCATGCAGCTTTCAATTGGGAGCTCGGTAGCTGTGCTGGGCCTGCTTGGCCTGGCTTCTGCCACCGCAGGCAGCGCAGAAGCTCGCGACGAGGCTGCAGCTGCAATTGCATCTTCAGCCACCTCGGTGGGGTCGTACTGCGTAAGTGTGAAACAATGCCTCGAGCTTCGTGGCTGGTGTAGCGAGCAAAATTAACAATCCTGTCCAGTGCCAAATCCTGAAGCTTGGTTTGGGCGCCAAAATCTCCCTTCCAGACACTACGCCTTATAACGAATCCATTGGCTCGTACTTCTCCCTCCAGAACAATGCCGTTAGACCAGCCTGTGTCGTGTCTGCGACAACGACTAAGGATGTTCAAGAAGTGGTCGGAATCTTGAGCACGCTCTCACTCGTAGGAAAATTTGCGGGTCACAAGTGCCAGTTCGCAGTCCGAAGTGGTGGGCATACGCCATGGGTCGGATCAGCCACGATCCAGGATGGAGTTGACATCGACCTGAGCGCGCTCAACCAAGTCATCCCTTCTGAGGACAAGAAGACGGTTTCAATTGGGCCAGGAAACAGGTGGATTGATGTCTACCTAAAGCTTGATGTACTCGGACTCGGAGTGTCTGGTGGCCGTGTTGCTTCTGTTGGGGTCGGCGGTCTCACCACTGGAGGTGGCATGTCTTTCTTTGCGCCACGTTATGGCTTCGTCTGCGATACGGTTACTGAATTCGAGGTAAGTCATAAATATGGAATATATATTCTGGATGTTGTTTTGCTCACATGCTAAGGTTGTCCTTGCATCTGGCCGAGTTGTCGTTGCAAACGCGAAGAGCAACCCGACCCTCTTTTCCGCTCTCAAGGGAGGCAGCAACAACCTCGGTGTTGTCACCCGCATTGACCTCGAAATTTGGGCTCAAGAAAAATTCTGGGGTGGAATTCTTGTTTACCCAGTGTCCACAGCCCCGCAGCAGCTCGCTGCCTTCGTCAACTTCAATGGCCAGGAGAAATATGACGAGTATGGTGCCCTTATTAATAGCTATGGTTACAGTAAGAGCCAAGGGGGCTGGTTCGTCTCTAACAACATTGAATATACGAAAGCGCAGGAGAACCCACCCGTTTTCAATGAGTTCACCAGCATCCAGCCCCAGCTGCTCAGCACCATGCGCATCAGCAACATATCCGACTTTGCTATAGAGTTGGAGGGCTCTACTCCTGGAGGGAGAGGCCAGATCATGTACACTCAGACATATTCGAACGACCTGGAAACCCTCACCAACCTATTCAACCAAGCTAACTCTTCGTTGCAACCTATTGCTGATGTTGAAGGCCTGGTCTATGCCCTTTCGCTTCAGCCTTTGCCAACCCAGATCACGAAATGGGGTGATTCTAAAGGCGGGAACTCCCTCGGACTCCATGAATCGAGTGGCAACCTAGTTCGTAAGTCACCGTTTTCTCGTAATTTTGCTGGTATCACTTAACACATAGCTAACCGCATTATTCTAGTGGCTCTTATCAGTGCCTCTTGGTCAAACCCGTCCGACGAGCTGGCAGTCACTGCGGCCGTACTTGACGTTTTTGCCAAGTCCAACGCCGTCGCCGAGGAGAAGGGAACCCTGAGCTCTTATGAGTACCTAAACTACGCACACAAGACTCAGACCCCGATTACCGGATACGGAGCCGAGAACGTGGCGAAGCTAAAGGCGGCCAGTCACAAGTACGATCCGCTCCAGGTGTTCCAGAAGTTGGTGCCAGGTGGATTCAAGCTGTAGAGCGGGATTGGCCAAGGGAAAAAATTGCTTTCATACATAGCTTTTTTGTACTTGCCTATTTGCCACTGACGGAGCTTTAGACGTGGAGCATGAGACTTGTTGGTTGATATTTGTAATTCACTGCTGATGCTTACGCCAGGTAGACTCACTATATAAAATCAAAATGTAGCACATATCAGAGGCACAAACTCTGCTTTCTCCGGGCGAGTGTGCGACCGAGATTGATGATGGGTCCTCATTCTATGTTCGCCGACATGAATAGTCCGGCGCACCGGCTGGAGACGGCTGGAGACGGTCGTATCGGTTTGGATCTCGCGAGAGAGCTGAAATATTGAAGAGAGAAGCAAAATGTGCAACCCACGAGGAATGGAGATTGGCAGCATTCTTCCTCGTGATGCCACTTTATGGCTGTCATACTTGAGCTCAGCCCGGATGGGCCTCGAACGGCCTTATTCCAGCTCGTTTTCCGTTTTCGCTCTTTGCCCGCACTTTTGCTCTCCGGTGTCTCTATTTTCTCCCCTAACAATTCCAGCGACTCTAGCTTGAATTAGCAGCGATTTACTTGGAAAAAAGAGTTTTAACCTGCTCTTATAGCTCTGTGGTAGACAGGTGGGTGGTGAGGCTGAAATGACGTATCTAGGGTTCGGAAGCGCACTAGGAGCATGGCCTACGGACTAGTCGTGCCAGACCCGCGGAGTTGTGGTGCTTTACGTCTGATGTTGCATGCCAAGCCATGTAATTCGACGGAAACAGCGATGTTTAAACGATGGTCATCCCGTGGCAGCCCTACGGAACGGGCCTGGAATGCCAGCCAAACAACTTTGCAGCGTTCCTATCGGACCTTCATGTGGCTGCACCTGGCTGACCGCCTCAGATAATATCCGTACCGGACCTCACTTCAGACGCCGATGCAGGAGGATTAAGAGATCAATAATATAATAGCTACACGGGCTCTGTTGGTTCTAAGACTCTTCGGCCAATATTTCGTCTTGATCGGCGGAACTTAATGTGTCCGGTGCGAGTTTACCCCACATTCATTGGACTCACTGGCCCCACCAACGTAACGTCAGATTTAAGCTTGGTACCACATCGGAAATGTCAGACCTTCGGCGCCAACTCCGACATCACACGCGTAACCATCTATTGGTACGTTGGTACGCCACAAGTGTTGGCAGCCCCATTTTCAAGTAGGTCATTAACTTCAAATATGATGGGTAACCGGGTAGGTATTTAATCAGGTGGGCGCCTCTCCGGCTCGTCTGTCTCATATTCTGTGACTTTTGTTTCTCTCTTGTTGTCACCAGCGTCTCTTCCGTGATGTTAGAATTTATTTTGTATATACTGTGGCTATTTGCTACCTCTGTGCTTGCGCTCCCAGCTGAGCCAGATCACGATGTTGTTGATCTGGGGTACTCTTCATATCAAGGGACTTCCCTTGAGAATGGAGTATCTCGGTGGCTCGGCATACGATATGCCGCACCTCCAGTAGGAGACTTGCGATTCAGGGCACCCAAAGATCCACTCAAGACCACAGATTTACAAATGGCAACCGCAGTAATTCTCATGCACTGTTCTATTATATTTTGAGAAACTGACAAAAGTGTCTCTTTACAGTTCGGCGATGTATGCATCTCAACGACTGCGGCTCCCGAAACCCCCGGCTACTCAGAGGACTGTCTCTTTTTGGATGTCTATGCTCCTACTGATCACCAAGGGGAGCCCCTACCTGTTTTTATTTTTATCCAAGGCGGTGGCTTCAACTCGAATTCCAACCCCAACTACAGTGGCTCGGGTCTCGTTTTAGCCTCCAAGATGAACATTATCGTTGTCAATTTTAATTATCGTGTTGGCCCGTACGGATTTTTGGCTAGTGAGGAGATAAGGGAAGGGGGGGATTTTAATATTGGATTGAAAGACCAGAGGAAAGTGTTTGAGTGGGTGCAAAGACATATTAGCAAGGTACGAGTTTCCCCCCCCCCCCCTTTGTGAACCCCAACTAATGGATAGGCAGTTTGGTGGAGACCCGAAACATGTAACGCTCGGAGGAACTAGTGCCGGAGCAGCATCCATCGACCTTCATCTGACTGCATATGGCGGTCGTGATGATGACCTATTCCACGCCGCGGCTGCGGAGAGTCCATCTTTCGGAGTCCAGTTTACGGTTAAAGAGAGCCAGTATCAATACGACGCCCTGGTTGATCGTGCTGGCTGCAAGTCGGCGTCTGATACTCTAGAGTGTTTACGAAAGCTCCCAGAAAGAGATTTTCAGGCCGTCAATTTCAATATCCCAACACCAGGAGGAACGGAGGATCTACCGCTCTTCATGTACTCAAACGTAGTTGATGGAGATATCACGCCTGATTTCACGTACAAACTTTTCGAGCAAGGGAAATTCATCAAGGTGCCCGTAATATTCGGGTGTGTTTCCTCCCTCATAACTTCTTTCTCGCCCCGCTAACGAGAGCGTAGTGATGATACGAACGGCGGTACAATATTTGCCCCTATGTCGGCGGACACCCCTACAGCGATGAACTACTTCCTTCGAACACAATTCCCCTTGCTTACCAAGAAGCACCTCCAACGCGTCGATGAGCTATACCCACAGGGCAAGAAATTTCCAGGTGCTGGTCGCTATTGGCAGTCAACTTCTGATGCCTACGGCCACATGCGGTACATGTGTCCGTCACTATACATCAGCGATGTATACGCCAAGAAATCTGTCCCTAGCTGGAACTACCGGTATAACGTCGAAGACCCTGTTAGCAAGGACAATGGCCTTGGCGTCTCACACACAATTGAGGTGTTCGCGATTTTTGGGCCCCAGTATTCGCGCGGCGGCGCACCGGCATCATATTACTCGATAAACAAAAATGCGGTTCCCTTGATGCAGGGATACTGGACAAGCTTTATCCGGACGTACGATCCGAATGAATTTCGGATGGAGGGGAGCCCAAGGTGGGAAGAGTGGGGCGGAGGGAAGGGGATGAATCGGATTAGGCTCGAGACTAATACTACGGAGATGGAGATTGTGGATTCGGAGACTCGGAGGAGGTGTGCATTTTTTAACAGCATTGGCGCGTTGATACATCAGTGATGGGAAAGTTTATTCTCGTAATATATTTTTTAATCATCTGATATTCTCTACAGAATCTCATTGGCCGGTGTTAAGGTGTTTTTATCGTGAGAACAAAATATTATATAGTTAACCACTACAGCGACATAATGAATGGCACTGTGTCACATATGACATTCGCAAAGTGGCCTCAGGAAATGTTTTGTCTCATACTGACTCGAAGCGACAATCTAGACCATAGGTATATTTTGAGAGCACGCAATTTTGAATTGACCACTGAGACACCTTGATAAGCTACACAGATTATCTATCAACCTTCCGTAATACTTGGGTCCTCGCATACAGGGCTTGTGCAGCTGAAACTTCGCGTGTTAAAGGCACTCAAACACAAAAATGAATCGGCCCTTGTCCCGTCCGACTTCGGCACAAGATGCTCACCCGTAATATTGATATCGTGGCGGGGTTTGACGCCACTACGTTGGAAACTGCTATCCTTGCTATCCGTGGTGGTACTGATGCCTCTTAGCAGTGTTATGCCGAGAGACAAAATGGGCCTCTGAAAGTAAATGCAATGAAGAGAGAGTAGAAAAGGAGAAAAGCTACTCACAGCCATAACCACACCTCCTCAATTTGTTATATAGCCAACCTGCTCAACTGTCCATGTTTTAAATTATACGACGCGAAGCGTGTTGATGAGTTTCAGTGTAAGCACCCTCTACCGTTTCGAATTCATCTTCTTTGTATTGCCTAATGCTCCCCATGACGAGCCCAAGGCCGTTCTATTCGACAACTCAACAAGTCCATCCTGATAATAGCCACCGAGAAGGCCCTAGTGCGACATTGTGACACCATTCTCCATTTCTAACAGCCTCTCTCCCTTTCTACACCTCGCAGCCTTGAGCATTCTGCCGGGATGCAGCAATAAGAAGATCAAGGCCACTAAAGCCATTGGTGCCGCGTCAAAAATATATAGAAAGATCTCGTTGGAGCCAATGGAGCTAGTTTCCTTCTTCTCGGGCATCGTGATGGTGCCGTCTGTATTGCGCGTCGCATACGAAATCCCCCCACTGCTCGCCTGTTGCGCATATTCGATAGCACGCACCAAGTTACGCACGATGAACAGAACGCTCACGACATATAGCCCCCAGAAGTACTTCCTGCTCATAGGCCAGTGCGATGGCACAGAAGTGTAAACCTCGTGTTGGCTATTGAGGCGGCAATGCACACGGACAGCCATTAGGACGAAGAAGGCAAAGGCGACGAGCTGGAAGATTAGGCCCGCTAGAATTGCCCTATTACCAATATCGATGACCTTTGGGTCGCCCGAAGCCTGGATGCCCGCACCCATGAACTGGCTAAGAAAACAAATAACATCGATCAGGATGTAGATACGAGTGATCCAACGTGGCGCGATCATCGCATGATCGTGAGCGTCGAGAGCGATAATGTACCGGCCCAGCGTCATGTAGACAGTTGCAGCAAGAAATGTAGGGCCGCCGAGGATGAGCACGTTCTGTAGCATCCAAGAACCAACTTTAGAGACATTTTCGTGCGCCTTGGTGCGCCCATAGTAGCCAAAAGTCTCGCCTGGGAGGGTTAGTAGTGAGGGCTTAAAATTATGGAGAGATCTTACAGATGCAACCTAAGATGAAGGACACGAAGTACCACGACCGCAGTGGAAATATGTAGATTATGTGTGCAACAGTAAGGAAGGCAAAGGAGCCCATAAAGACGTAAGCCGCTGGGAGCGAGGGCGTGTAGGGAAAAAAGATGGCTCCAGTGATGTTGCCTCCAGGCTCTCGAATAAGAGTGATATCCATATGTATTATTTCGAGCGAAGTTTGTTGTGAATGGAATTCAAGGCGTTTAATGATACGACTGAAATATATGAGATATCGGATCTTTTATATATACTTCCATGTCCATGTCATTGATAGGAGTATACACGTTAAAGCTTGCGCGTACGAAAACTGACTTACCGTACTAGGTCAACAAATACGAATATACATTACATTCGACTTCACCTCTGTGATAGAAAGGAACGAAGGGTCCCGGTATGGAGGTTTGGAACTCCACGGTGGGGTTGTGGCCGCCCGAATCGGACTAGTCGCTAAGCGATACACTCCATACTAGTCTATTTTAGGAAGTGCGGAACGAATACGCAGGCTAATGGTCAAACTTTACTGACTGCCGGTCTCCAGTCCGCAACAGCTTAGCAAGGATGAGATGGATCAGAACCTTCGACCAACATTTAAATACTTTATGCCCTCGTATGCGATGCCCTAAAACATATATTCTAGACGAAAGCTACGCTTTTAACCTCGTCCTAACGACCCTGTATCTCTATATTTAGAAACCTGCAGTGTATACCATCACGGTCATTTAGTCCTTGTTACAACATCCAATTGGCTTACCAGTCTTGGAAAAGCTTCAATCTCGAAGTGAGATAGCGGTGGTTTTCTGAATGCGAATACGCTACTATGACCCGGAAATCGCATTCAAAATCTCGCCGCGGTTGCATTGCCTGCAAGAAACGCCGTATTAAGGTATGCTTCATTATTAACAGTTACAACATATCCCTTCAAACCTGGTTTCCAATACCTAGAACAATTATCATGGGTCAATCACTGACTCTATTATGTTCACGGGTAAAGTGCGATGAGGAAAAGCCCGCCTGCAAGAAGTGTACTCTACGCAATGTAGTCTGTAACTACCCATCAGCATCATCTCTCGTCTGGATAAATCGAGAGATAGTTTCAACAAGAGAGAAAGAGGAAAATGGCACAGAAAATCCGACCTCACCACCTCAGTATAGTCCAAAAGCGGAAGAAGAAAAGCTATCAGCCACAAAGGACCCAACACTCAACCTCGATAACATAGATCTCATAATCCACTGGTTCACGAAAACCGTACATACCGTCAATCCACCGACCAACCTCGCTGCGAAAGAGATATGTCAAACTTTTATCCTCGACCAGGCAAGGAAGCACCAGTTTCTCCTCCACGGACTACTCGCACTTTCTGCCCTACAACTAGCGGACTCACACTCAGATCCCGAACCATATACTAAAATCGCCACCACTCATCACACACGAGGACTTGAACTGTACTATTCCATACTCTCGGATATTAACAAGGAAAACTATTCGGCGAGCATTGCATTCGCAAGTATCACCATTATGTATGCCTTTGGCGTCTCTCGATCAGGGGGAACGAAAACCTCGGGAATAGAACTCGTCGACCATCTATCGCAAATCCTCCTTCTTGCCCATGGGTGGCAAAGTGTCGTCGATGCTGCAGATGGACTAGATCGTGGGACGGGAGCTCCAATATTTCCTACTCCTCAGAGCCACATAGGAGCTTTGTCCACAGATGCGGAAGAGGCCTTCGCGCGCCTAAACAATATGAATCATGGCCGAGACATGGCGATTTATACGCTAGCAATTTCTACACTGAAGTCTGTCTTTCGCAGTCTAGAAACAGACAGAGAGAATCCGCATATTGCACTTCAATGGGCTCATACACTGCCTAAGGAGTTTGTGGATTTGCTTCACCAGCGGCGAAATTTTGCTTTGGTGATTGTAGGCTATTACTGTATAATACTGGATGCATTGAAGGACGTTTGGTGGCTCAGTGGTTGGGGCAAAGACCTTTTCGGTGTTATTTTAACGAACACTGATCCTTCCTGCCGGGATTTGCTAGAATGGCCAAGACAGATGATTGGGTTTGAAGAGGTGTGAAAGCAGTATTTAGTATAAAGTGATAGTTTGCAGGCGACAGTCTATGTACATACTATTGCGGAGCAGAGTCTGCTCGAAAATCCGATCAGATATCTCAATCAGCTTCCCCCACAAATCTAAACGTACAGCCCTGAACCATAGTACCATCTATCTTGATTGAACACCTCACAACGTCGTAAGCATCAGTCTCGTATTTTCTCAGCGCATCCTCATGCTTCTCTGATACAACTAGGTATGCCGACCCCTTAATACAGCTCTCTTCGGACCCATTGACAAGCGCTTTGTACTTTCCATTGCCCCACGTCTCCATTTTCCCTCCTATTACACTAGCCTCGTACAAAATCGGAGTATCATTTCCGGAGAGGGAAAGAATAGTGCATAGCTTGGGAACGCTAGCGAGCGTGCCGTAAAAGAAATACCAAACAGGGAACTGGTTTTGTGTTCGTCCAAAGGAGGGGGCTGCCTTTGTCGCGTAGAGATGGGGCCATCGAGTTTGAGGAGATAGATTGCACGTGCTTGTGCAGGCGACAGTATTGCTTGTTTTGTCGAAGTTGTTGAAGTTGACGGCTTCGTAGCCGTTTGGGCCATTCTAATTATTACCGCAGCTTCTTCATAAGTGTAGCCAAAGCGGTCCTGCCACATCTTGACTGTCCCCTTGTTTGTATCTTGTGTGTCGTCATCCTCGTCCGGCTCCTCATACCCGGCAGAAACTGCCATATTCTCCAACTCGTTAAACATATCCATTTCAAAAGACGACGCGCCCGCTGTTAAATTATATTTCGAATCGATAATAGTAATATATGTCGTTTCATGATTTTTCATGACTTCATCACGCGGCCTTGCCATGAACTAGCAAAATCGTGCTTAGTGGCCGAGTGAGTCACGTTGTCACCACAAACCACAGCCTAACACCAGTAGCATTTTCGTCCATGCCATACACAATATTCGATATAATAGAGGCTTCCCTGTTGAGGCCGAAGATCCCCTGCTGCACTATTAGTTCATCAGCACATTACTTTTGAACGAGCGACCTAGGAACGTTTGCTAACTTACCGCGTGCGATTGATGCAGACTTATGTCCTCAGATATTAATACAGAATCATGCCAGTCTCCTCTATTGGCCATCGTATCCAAAGCCGATGCTGTTCATCTAGTAGTTTATATATTTGTGTTAGAAGGTGATCAGCCCAACCATTGATATACCAGCAATGATCAAACCGCTTCAAGATCACGCAATAAAAGGCAAAGATGGCCAAGGATTCTTGTCGCCGCTCTTTCAAAAGATTGAGGTATTCATCGGAGATTTCAAAAAGCCAAAGGAAGACGTCAGCAGATTCGTAACCTTGGAACCCAGGCGCATGGACAATGTTAAACGAGCCACGGAGCTCGAATATCGCCCCAGCGTAACTGTGTACGTGCGATGGGTCGGTTACACTCTCTCTAACAAGATTATTGAGTTTCTCGAGATGATCAGTTTCGTTGGTTTGCTTGATGGCCATCTCTGCCCTCAATGTCCTTCTCTGTCGACCAGCTACGAGCATCGGGCCCATTGGTCCCGTAAGTATAATGTCTCTCGACATATTCATCACCGAGCGAGTCCCACGGAAATGGAGGAGCCATTGCGAAATCTCGGTATCCCCGACGAGGAGAATGTCTTCCGGCTTTCGGGGACTTGCTAGCGTTATCAGGCTGGTCAGCGCTGTGAATATGTAGACACCGGTGCAATTCTCTGGCGTGTAATCCGGAAGAACGGTTGTGGCAAGACGAAGGCCATTTTGGTGCAGGATTGCAGCCTGAGCAACTAAATACTCGCTTCGATCAGGGCAAAATCGAGCCAGGTGCAGCGCTGATAAGGTCAACACGGCATACATGACGAAGTCGAACTGGAGAGCAAGTCGAGGGACATTGACCTGCCATAAGTTCCTAATTGTTGTGTCGCTATTAAGAGTAAAGCATGTAGAGGTGGTGAAGTTGTGGAGAAGTTCCAGGTGCAGCTTGTTTATGTCGGAGGATAGATCGCCACTCCGAGGACTGCCAACAGATTTGCTGGAACTGGTGACGCTCTGAATGGAAAGATTTTCTGTTTCGAGGGCTCTAATAGTTTGCGGCGAATCCTCTTCCGATGGGCCTCCAGAGGCCAATGCCGTTGGCTTCAACAGATAGACGCACTCAAGTGATCGGTACGCACATCTTCTGCAAATAGGCTTTCGCTCGTCGCACTACAGTTGAAGTGGTGACATGATCAGCCATAGGTAATAGAAAAACTCTCATATATGTAACACAAAATAGAACAAGGGGTCCTGCATTCCATGAACAGACTTTGTCAAGACATCAATTTGCATCACGTGATATTTCCTCTGCATAACCAACGGTCACCATGTGCATGGTATGCAGAGCGCTTGACAACATATTAGAACGAAATGGGCGACTTACTTTGACCTTTCTAGCCTTGCAAGCTCGGCAGCCAGTCCGTGTCTTCCGGTGCGACCTGCGCATCGTGGGCGGTGCGACATCGTCAACACTGGGCAGAGAGCTAGAAGTATCCATTGGGTAAGACTTGCCAAACCTAAAAACTGGCAAGGAGCAAGCAAGGTGCAGTAGGAGGTGGGGAAAACACCCTGCCAAGTGACGGCCTCCAAAAGAATATGGGTAGCTAGCTCGAAGGACTGCAAGGAAGTCTTCCAAGGCGGCGATGGAGATTATTAGTTCAAGTACTAGAGCGGGGATGTGGAATGGTTTGGTTGTTAGGGTGCGCGACAGGAGCAGTACTCTCGAGGAGAGCGAAACGACAGTGCCGATGCACGTCCGGCTCTTGGATGGTTATTTACGCTAAACCCTTTGCGATGCACTGATAGGGGAAACAGTGGATGGCTGGATTGGGTTGGAAATAAAACGATGTCTTACATAGCCACACAGGAACTTCGCCACATAAATCGTACAAAGTTGTGACGTACCGCCTCGGCAAATGCTGAGGGGAAACTACTGCCTCGGCCAAACTGATGCCCAGTATTCGCCCAACCACAAGGAAAAGAGACATTGCTCTCTGGTTATTATATTATCAATGGGTTTATGTTAGCTTATATGCTGATGTATTTTTGAGATGACTATTGTGAATACACGCAAACATCAGCAATAAAGCGGGTACCATGGCATTATTATGTATAGCGCAAGGAAATAATGCGCCGCGTCACTAATACAAGGCTGAGTGAGTAACGCACAAACAACGTGCATGTGGGGAGATGAAACGGTCACTAATTTACCCCTGAAACTTTAATATCACTAATGTGGAAACAAGCATGCCACAGAGCTTATCATTTGCCACACGCTCCGAAGCCACGCGGTCGGCGGACAAAGCCATTTTGCGGAGGTGCGAGGAGAGGTGCGAGTACGAGTCGCTATAATTTCTCCGGTGCGAGTACGAGGGTAGAATCGGCACGTTCGCGATTTAGTCGCTATGTTTTTATCTTCGCGGCTCCTACCGATTTTGGGTCGAAGAGCGGGCCATGCTTACCTTATTATTCTCCGTGGAGAATAATAAGCTAATTGCTTCCTTGGCAAGGCATTATGTATGAAGCTGGAGCGATATAAAGAGCAACTGATTCTCTTGAGGAAATATGGAATGGAACTCGTTGTTCAGCTTACGCCAATGCACTGATATCTATCACTGATATCCATCTCGTTTGCAGTTATCTCTTTCAGTATGCGTAGCACATATCTTCTCACGATGGGCGGAATGGCCATGGGCGGAGCTGCCCTGGCCACCAATGCCTCAAGCTGGCCAAGCACAGCACCTATCGCCTGTAAATACTTCAAAGCCAACCATCCGAACATGACTCTACTTCCAAGTGATGCCGGATACACTGCTGAAAACGAGGGTGAGCAATGGCCACGTGAATTCCATCATTGGCCGATCGTCTGACCTCGTGTCCTAGTATCATGGAACGCAGGAGCCTGGCTAGGTCCTGCCTGCATTCTCTCTCCGTCCAGCGCCGAGCAAATGTCAAGTGCAGTTAAAGCCCTTGTCCGATTTGCTACCCCCTTTGCTATGCGTGGGGGAGGGCATATGTCGATTCCAGACGCCGCCAATATCGATTCCCGTGGGGTTCTCATCTCAAGCACGAACCTCAAAACATTGGAGCTTTCTGAAGACCAGAGTACAGTGTCTGTTGGACCAGGCCCGAGATGGGGTGACATCTACATCTATCTTGATGAGACAAAGTCCGGCAAGATGGTTGTCGGGGGAAGATATGCCCCTGTTGGTATCCCGGGCCTACTCCTTGGAGGCGGCATGGCATTCTTCAGCGGGGAATACGGGTTTGCGTCGACCAATGGCAACGTGCGTGCCTTCGAAGTGAGTACCCTCAAGTCGCCGTATTCTTTGGTTTAAATCTGACAAATAACAGTGTGTTCTTGCGAACGGGAAGATTGTCGAAGCTACGGCGTCAAACGAGTACTCTGACCTGTTCTGGGCGCTTCAGGGAGGCGGAAACTCCTTCTGCATTGTCACCAAATTTGTCCTGAGAACCTTCGATAGCCCCGCCATCGGTCTTGCCAACCCATCATACGGTTATGGAAGCGAAACTAAGGACCAATGGCTTGACAGCGTCCTTAACTATGTTATAGATGGCTCTTCCGATCCAAAGGCCGCTATTATTCCAGTGGCACGATTTGGCACAGGTTTTGAAGACGTCCGATACGATGCAACTCTGTTTTACAACGGCGTGAGCACCAACACCCCGGCCATTTTGAGTGATTTCCAAGGCGGCCTTTTGCCCTCGTCCAACATGACATCGTTAACTACGTTAACAATGGGAACTTTCTCCAAAGCTGTCATGCCTTCTTTCCAAGAGGGCGGGGAGTCTCACGGCCTAAACCAGCGATTCCATGTCGTATCTACAGTCGCCACGCGAGCAGCGATGGACATTGTACACGACACGTTTTTCGACGCTATTAAATCCGAAGGTTTTGCCGACTCGCCTGGTTTCTTTGTCGGCCTTGCCTGGAACTCTATCACGACATCATTCCTCGAGGCGTCAAATTCGGGAACTGGGTGCCCACAGGGCGTAGCAGAAGAGCCTCTCTTCTGGGTCGAGGAAGCTTTCACATGGGGTGATAGCGTTGACGATGAGAGGATTGATAATTTCATCCAGACTGTCAACGCAAACATTACGGCGCAGCTGGAAGCTATCGATGCTACAACTCCATTTATCTACCTCAATGATGCGGATTCGGATCAAAAGGTGTTCCAAGGGTATCCAGCTGAGAATCTAAAGAGGCTTCAGCAAATTAGGGCCAAGTATGATCCGCTGATGATTTATACCAATTTGATGCCCGGAGGGTTTAAGGTTGCGCATGCATAGCTCGGAAATTTATTCCGTGACAGGGAATTCCTAAGCTTAGGGCCTGGGCTTTTAGTTTGGGATGAATTCTCAACCGTCTCTGTATAAATTTGCAATTGCCATAATCTAACTCATTTTTTCTCTATGAACTAAGCCCGTTCATGAATTACCTACCGATCTACAGCACGTCCTAGCCCGTAGCGCTCCGACACTCCGCTGTCGTGCTATCTTAGCCATATGACATTATACGAACTTCGCTTTATGAACATAGGCCAAAAAAAGAAACAGACCCAGCGCTTCTGGTGCTGGTCTACAATAGTCGTCATTACATTAGCTTGAAGGTCATACCTCGAATTCTGCTCTTCTGAGATATCACAGCCTCTGCAGCATCTCCCCACATAATCTCCTCGTCACAAAGATATGTGTCTCCAACAAAAATATGATGGTCTGTCCTTGGCCTAAGAATAAACGGCAACCTTCCACCATAGAGAACACACACCTCATCGCCTGGTCTCATCATCTGCGGCCCAATACCCATATATCCATTTTGAGTAAGGTAAAACCGGCGATTATGAGACAATATCTTCGCTGCGTGATTAGCCCGTTCTGCATCACCACTATACTCTGAGCTTTGCGCAAGTGCAAGTAGAGCCGCATATTCTGGAGATGATACGGTATCAACCCCCGAGTTTTCGACTAGATATGCAGCAACGTCCGCTCTAGCTCGTTGCTTGACCTGAGATATATCAGGATGCGGCATTGAGGACGTGATGAATCCTTGGTACGCATCTTTGACCACATTTCCAAGCGGACTAGCCATAGCGGTTAAGCAGAACGCTACGTCGAGGGGATCACCATTCCGATAAAGAAATGGAGAACTCGATCTCGGAAAGAGAGGTGAATCAAACATCTGGCCCCAGATTTTTTCCGCGGGCCATGGACCATTTAACTCGAAGCTCATAACCTCACTGACTTTAGAGACGGCGTCGACTTTGAACCCATCAATCTCCAAGCAGTTTGGATTCATCGCGTCTCTTAGAAGGGGCATATCGCGCACGACTGCATAGTATTTGGAAGGACGCTCGCAATAACCAGCGAGGAACATTCCGCTTGGGACCGATACAGAGCGGGGTTGGAACCATTTTGGAACCCAGGAAGGAAATAAGCTTTCTGCTGGATCATCTGTATGCTGAACATGTGACAGCACATCTAATACTCTCGGTGAGCACCTTATTAGAAACCTCGTGAAATCCCTATATACCTCCATAAGATCTTTTGTATAGTCTGTCTTTAATCCCCTTGGCCTTATAGATTCCACATCGTTGCTAAGAGAGGTGAATAGATCATTAATGCCCTTTGATACTGTGCGATGGAGTTTAACGGCAAACGAATTCTGATCGCCCATTATTTTACGGGCTAGATGCGGCTCCAGTCCCTCGTTTGAAATGCCGAAAACTGCAAAGAGCTTATCTCTCGGATCAGTGGCTTTGAAGTCTCGTGTTCCAGCGAGGATTGTAAGGAGCGAACCTATGGAGCCTTCGACTTCAGTGAAAGAGGTCCTCTTTAAGTGGTTGAGAGCGATTGCATTCCAGAATTCGAGAGGTTTCCCAGAAAACATTTGGCCACGACAACCAATGATGTAGGGCGTTGTAGACAGGATATCGATAAAGTCCATTTCTAAGTCCTCACACTTGGCGATGCAGACCTTAGATGAAACAACTTCTTGCACACACCAAATGCGGGAAAAGTATTCGCGGTCAAAAAGCTCGGAAAGGTATATGATTGCGATCTCAAGATCATCGTCTGCCATATCTACCACAACATCAGGGGAACCTAGCTCCATAGTTAGCAAAGTCACTAATATCTATAACCTTTCCATAACTGTTCTACGCTCACTAAGAAAATGCTGCACACCTATTTGAGGCAGATCACCCAACTTGGCCATTCTTCGAGCGAGATCAAAAGCCAGCTCAACGCCAGGTGTCTTGAATCCAAGCCACACCACAACTCTAGCAGCATGCTTATAGACCAATCTCATATTCCTAACCTGACGACCACGTTCGTCGGCATCTTCTTGATTGATACAAAGAGCATCAACCCACATATAGCGTGGTTGGTTAGGAAAGCGGAGGTATCGTAGAGCCTTGCCGAGATTAGGCGTAATGGAAATGGGATGACCATCACAGAAAACTAACTCTGCTGTTTGGTCTGTCTTCTTACCCCAGACATAGGAGAGCGCTTCATATGGGGGAGCTTGGTCGATTTGTATGGTGCTTAGTGAGCAGCAGAGTGGATTTGTAGCGACTCCAGGTGCCAAAACCACAAGGCGCGTGAAAGGTTCTGTTCGGCCTCGCCCGTCAGTATCAGGTAGAGGTTCATAGGCGTATCGATCCATTATAATATGAAGCAGAGGATCGCAGATTCAAGTAATAATGGGCCTCTTTTAATCGCAAAAATGTGACGTTTAGTTTAGTGATGAGTCGCAGTGGGGTAGTTGTCGATTTATCGTTGGTACAGGGTGGGTGTCGCTCGCCCTCCCGTGGAAGGCTTCAAACAACAACTATAAACATGAGACAGTTACAAGCCCAAAACAAAACTGTAATGCATTGCAGCCTATTTGCTTCCCGATGGAACGCTGCGGCACTCCGGACTCCTTTGCGACCTACGTTGTTGACACGCCTGGTTACAGGGAGACGGAAGGTGCGGGGAATACGCGGCAAATACAATAAGCGAAAATGAGTGCAAATAGGTGTGCAGCGATTAAGTTGGGGTGCGGGAGTATTAAAAAGAAGGCAGTCGGCATGATTCACAGTTGGGTCGGAACAAATATAAGTCATAGGACTTCGCGTTTCGTCGTTATTCATATTGAGCGCTACTATCTCATCATCAACAAAATCTGGTAAATGTAACTTATATAACAACGTAGGTAATGTAAACCGCACAAGAGTTTAGATTCCCATGCCCATTCCCAAGAAAATAGGGACATCAAATTGCTGTTTGACTGTGAATCTCCTGGCCTCGCTACAGCTGACGCCCAAGACCAGAGTGCACATCACGACGCTTACCAGCTTGGGCCGCTTCAGCCGGGGTAAAGAGGCTGGTAGCATTGGCAACAATTCCCGTAATCCTCGTGATATCCTCAAGAGTCACGGCGCTTTCCTTCTTACTCCATCCTAGCTCAACCGGAAGACGTTCGTTCTCTATAATATAATATTAGCATAGACTCTGTGCTCGAGCTGCACCCGTCATAGATTTTCCAAACTTACCAAAGAAAAAGTCAATGAGGTTCTTCTCGACAGTCGCTGATTCAAGATCACCAAAAACGATGATTGGAGCGCCGACCTCACCGAGACTGAATTGCTCAGTATGCTCGGTGAAGGTGTACTCGGGGTTCTTTGACTTGGAGGCGAGCTGGCGGGCTAACTTTCCGTTGGCGAGCATGTTCGCGTCCAGGACGGGTCCAGTCCACCAGAGTCTCGTCTCATCGAAGGTTTCTTGGTCGAAGGCGTGGTTGTCTCCGAAGAAATCATCCACGCGGCTAGTGGTTGTAGTTAGCATTCTGATATTCCGTGGTGGCAAATGTTGGGCCCATAAGCAATGTGCTGCGCGTTACAGGGAACACTCCAAGTAGAATAGGGACTGAAAACTAACCTCAAGCTTGCATCGTGTTCCAAAACATTGTGGCGGTTAAGATTATCACTAGAATATAATCAGCATCAACTCACTTTAGAGATCTTCGGGACTGCCTACAGGGTGAAGTAAGTAGCATTAGGCTCCGGGTTGGCAATGATAGCTTGATCCCACATCAAACTCGCAAGATCCGGGTCGAAATTGAGTCCCGCAGACAAAGCATGCACGGCGTTTGTCTTTGTGATGTTCCTGCCGTCATGAGGGAGGAAGCCATGGTTAGCCAAGGTGTTCATCATGGGGCAAGGCCCACGGACTGTGAGATGTTAGTATTGCGTGAACGGTGATGCCGACTATCTTCTATCAACGTACAGTCACCTGGTCCAGCGGGCTCCCAGCCGGCGTTGGAACCTTGACCATAGGCGGTGCCTACTGCCAGTGTGGTGGAAAGGATAGCGAGTCTCATCGTTTTGTTTGTAGTTTACTACAGCTGAAGGATGTACGGGTGCGTAGACTATCCAACGGGGTGCATGGCAAGGCATATATATACATGACACCCACATACCACAGCGCCGTCGCTTGCGTCTGTACCCTCGTCCCCGTAGCTACCGGAGCAACTACCTTGCTTGAGGCAAGTCTACCACTATATTTTCGCCAGAGTGATCTCCTCGATTAGCAGATCGGTTTTTTGTTTCGTCCTACCATGACCATGCACAGCCAATGGAACGGCAGACATAACTAATACACAACAACTTTTGCACCAGACGTCGTCGTAGAATCGTGGAATCGAGGACCTTGCATGGTGTGGGGGCCCACAATTGAGGTGTCGGTACGGGTACGGTACGCGTATCCCCTTTATTCTACGCGTATAGCATTAGGCTCCGTGCTGATCATTGTGACCGCCGACGAGAACCCCGAATTCCGAGAACAAACACCTGATTTCATAATCGCCAAGTCCCCTTGAATTACAACTATGCCTCGTACTCGCAATGCGTACTCGGAAGGCGTATTCGTACCGTGTTCCCCGCAATCTCATTCGAATGTGGTGGTTTGGCAGGGGAGATCCCTTTTGCGTAACTCGAAGCTAGCCATTCAGGCTTGCGACAAGTTTGTCCTTAAATGAGGTGGATTTGGGGTGGATTTAGGGTGGGCCTCGGTTGTGTCGATCTGCAGCGCTGCGGCCACTCGCAAAGAAAGGCGTACAATATACGTGCATTGATGTCGCTCATTAACATGAATGGGAGAGCGAATCGGAGTGCTGTAATTAACAATGTGACGCCTAAAGAGGGTGCTGTCCGGCAGTTGCGCATACCCCAGTACTCTCCCGGGTGCCTAAGCCCTACCTGCCCTTCGTCGTGGTCGTTTCAAACTCCGGCATCTTCGGACATCGACATGATATAAAATTTCCAGGAAGGAGATAATACGAATAAATCCGAACTTACTGTACAAGCCCGTCACTAACTTGTGTTCAAGTTATTTCCCAAGATGTGCAATATCCTACTCGGCGCGGCCATAAATTCGGCCCGTCAAAAGCCTAAAGCGCCGCCATGCATCACCGCCTCAAACATCTCGACCAGTACAGCGCACAGACCCCAAACAACCCAATCCGAAGTTCCTCCGCCTGTCAACCATGCTCCTCCCCCCCCCTAGATTTCCCCGCGTCAATCTCCAAACCACAATGCCTAAAACGCCTCAACTCAGAAGTATAATTTAGCTTGTGACAGCCAGCAGCGATGGGGCTTCTCCCCCCCCGCCTACTTCCTCCCGCCAGATCTAGCGCAAGCCGCCACGCGGGTGTGGCTGATACTTTGTCTCCACATGCGCCCCGCCGTGCCCAGTTTCAGCAGAGCCATGGCCGCGGAGGACGCGGAGAACGCACAGAAGATCGTTAATGTGCGAGTCGTGAGGAAGGGCGAGGCGGTGCCACCGTATGTGTTGCTAGAGCTTATTGGGAAGGGGAGTTATGAGTGGGTTTATAAGGGTTGAGTGATGCTGGGTGCTGTGGCGCTGCTGTGTGAAGGTGGTGGGTTGATGATCTGGGTTAACGGCTCCTCCATGTAGTGAGGATACGGGGACACGGGGGGTTGTAGCAGTCAAGACTATTGATATCGATGGGAGTGACCGTGACTTCGGTGTTGCAGGGTACTCGCCCCAGCTGCAAAGCCTAGCCAACTATTGCTTTGGGGAGCTCCCAAACTCTCTTCCAACAATTGAAGAGGTACAGCTACATCCGTATATATACGGAAGTAGCTCGTCGTATCCAACATCTACCCTGGCGCAACTTGTGCGAGCGTTTTAGCTGTGGGAAGATCACAGAGGTGGTAGAAAACCACTGTTTATGCATGGCGGTGTGCGACCGTCCAAGGCTGCACCAGGAACCCAGGAAGATGACGAGTGGAACTTCAGCACCATGGCCGAATTTGATCAGGCTACGTTGAGGGGGTCCGCTGCCCAGAATGTCTACGACGCATATAGTCCGCAAATCGACCATCTTGATGCGGGTTTCGCCCACGAGAACCCCCCGCCAAATCAGCGCGCAAGGGGATCTCGACGTCATTCGCCTCCACAGGTGTTGGCTCCCCTCGGCGCACCGCTCGAAAGAACTCTTCGATCCCAATGCGCTCTCAGGCTACGAAGATAACAGCCAAGATCACTACGGCCGCTCGGCGTAGGCTCCGCCCACTGGCCTTCCCCTCCGCGACAACCACGCACACGTATCTATCCGCGACACAACCATCGACCTAGACAGCGACCTCGAAACAATAAAGGTCGGTCGACGAGATACCTCCACTGACAACAACGATGACTTCGGCCCCAGGGGGGCCGCCGCACCAAGAGGTCCCAGCAACACCTGAGTATACGTAACCGACGGTTCTATAGGTATTCAATTATAGTCCAACCGTCATTATTGCGCATGGACTGCTATAGCCTGGTGTCGCGGGGCCATTATTCAGTATGGAGTTAGCACACCAACATTGGTGAGCGTATTCGAGGCCTGCGAAAGTATATCCACTTGATTAGATAAGGGTACGTCTCTAAAGCTTAAAAAGCTGTAACTGTCAACCATCAAGACAGAAGAGGACATGTGGAGTTAGGGAGAGCATATCTACAAGAGTAAACCTTAGTTAAGTATGCTCTGTTTTCTTAACTGAATAGAGATATATAGACTAGTTCGATACAGATCGAAATCGCTTGCACGGTGATTAGAGTGAATTAAGTCCTAGTGTACTCATTCTTTAGAAATTCTAGATTTTTTTGTGATATTAATCCAAAAGCCTCCCTATGAGTTCCGCGTGGTAGTTTCTTTAAGTAGATAGAGTTTGGCTCGTAATCAAAGCTTTCTAAAAGCCATCTATGGTTGCGGAACATGTACAGCTGCGGTGCTGCTAAGCTAGACACACCTTATATAGAATTATATCCTTGCAAGCCGCTCAGCGGAGTGCTTTATAGGTTGAATGCTTGCATTATTGTATGAGACTGATGAACGCATGATTCCAAGGAGACAAGATAGGGAAAGAAGAGAGGAGATGATAAACAGAAAGAGAGAGGAAACTTGGAAGTCAAATGTTAGTCGGCACTGTAGTTTCCCTGCGTGCTAAGCGTTGGCTAAATATTAGAGTGCTAGGGCGAACAGTTATAGTGTCGTTAAGAAAAGAATTTCGCTAGATCATACATAGACTGCCATTGACCCAACTACTAGAGCTAGCTAGTGTCCTTGTCAAAGAGCGCGCTAGACGTACGCTTTTCTTCCCCTCTGGTTACATATCACTTAGGATCCGACATCTGATTGTTTGATCGGATACGTATCATTCAATAAGCAATCTGGACTGGAACGAGGAGCGGAGCGAAACTGGCCGAGGCTTACACGAACACAATCCAAGCAACCACACTGCAGCCTTACGAACCGTCTTGGCGGCATGGTCATGCGAGCGAGCGGCAATTGCAATACCTAACTAAACCTTGGCAATGGAAAATCACTCCATGGGTGGTTGAATTTGTAATTCCTGCAGTTGTCCTTGAAGTATGTGCAGCAAAGTAATGTCCGTCTTACCTGTCAATTGACCCGCTATCCGTGTATAGTTTCCCTAATTATGCCTCCTCATTTCCATCCCTGGGATGGTATGATTAGAATTCTGACAGCCCATCAGCTCAAGTGGGGCATGCTGCTGTGCCGCATCCGTGCTTCTTGGGACCTGTCCAGCGCACCAATAAGCATATTCTCTTAGGCCTCACGCGCTTTGACAGGACGCCTCCATTTTCAGCCCTATCCCGTAGGTCACCCTTTTACACTCAGCCATTCTCCACTAACCCTCCAATGGACATCAACTCCAAACACGCCGCAAAAGAAGCTGACAATTGAGCCGGCTCTTAAAACCAAAGCCAAATACAACAAATTTATAACCAGGTATGGTCGCTCAGCTTCCCTCTGCCAAGACCGTAGGTATAACATCTTTGGGGGCCTGTCTAACTAAAGTACGGCACCTGATTAGGGATTGGCGCTTGGCGCTCTCTAATGCTCTGTTTATGTGTAGATTAAGGCTTCAATTTGTTGCCATTTTGGGTAATTGGACAGCACATCAGCTTCGTTTCGCCCCACAGAGTCATCAGAAATCATGCTGGTCTTAAAGTGGCGCTTCTGAAGTGGAAATCAGTGCCGAGGATTGTTTTCTTGGATCTCCATTTTCAGGCAGATGCCTAGTTTCCATATCTTGACAGTGAGCAACAGAAATCTTGTCTTGGCGACGATGGGAGGAAATATAAAAACGCACAACTCGCCCAACTAAAAGGACGTGGAGCTCATATCAGAAACAACAACGATTATAAAGTTTGAAAGAATAGCAACACGCCCTCATTCTACTCTGCTGCATTCGTTATTGCCACCCTCGTTACCTTACCTTTCGCACAAACCCTCGTCGCCCGCCAAAATGCGTGCATCAATCGTCTTTGCCGCAGTCGTTCTCCCTGTCCTCTCCCTCGCCCAAGACTCTGACGCCATTGCATTCCTCGACAGTTTGCCCGAATGCGCTGTAAGTCTTTTACTCTCTGCCCCCCTTACATTTTAATGTCAGAATCTCGACCAATCTCAGATCTTATGTCTCCCCTTGTTCTTTGTTCCTTCAGACTTCATTAACACTTCCCAGGCAGTTACCGTCAGGGTCGAAGCCGCCAAAACCAGCTGTGGTTACGACATAGCCTGCCTCTGTAAGGACAGCAGCTTCATCGCGACTGTGTTGTCAGGAACTACCTGCATACCGCCTGTTGTCGTCGAGTTTGGAAATCTTGTCGCTGAAGAATGTTCCTCTAAAGGGGTAACTATAGATGTCCCTGGTGGGGATGGAGCGGACAATGGTTCTGAGGACACTGGTGGGGGTAGTGGCTCTGAGGATACTAGTGGCGGGAGCAGTGATGCTGGCGACAGTGACGCTGATGATAAGCCAAACTGGGGGGAGAGAGCAATGATGGTGAACGTTGGGATGATGCTTGGGGCCGCTGGTCTAGTAGTAGTGGCTGGGGTGTAGATTGTACGACGGAAAGGAGGTTGGTCGCTGGTGATGGACCATGGTAGCAGACGAGAGAAGTCGTGGAAGTGATATTCGAAAATTGACGCTTTGTATGAGAGAGGAGTGATACGATCGCAGGCGGCTACTGGTCTTGAATTTTGTTCAAAGTAGGAAGGACGTTTATGCAGTAGAGTTGTTAAGCGGATAGTCACTTTATTCATAAATAATGAATCCTAAGGATTCTATTATTCTATGGAAACCTTTATATCCATGGAACTGCAATACCCTTGTTATGTGACTCCCTCGCAAGTTCGATAACACGTAGCACATCTCTCGATTGCGTTGGCCTGACCTCTAAATCGCCCTTTCCATTGATGGCAGCTGCAACATTCTCATAAAGTCCTAGCCATCGCCCTGTAATCGTAGGGTATCTACCAGTATACTTGTTTGTCTCCTGGTCAAGTGTCTGGAACTGACTATCGAAACTCTCGTATGTCGTGAGAATGCCCTGGAATTGCTCTGGCTCGAGACCAAAACCATGGTCGAGAGGTTTTTTGCCCGCAGCAATCTGCTCCTCTTGGGGACAAGTATGCCGCTGTTGAAACTTAATAAATGAGCCTTTAGTGCCGCGCACGAGTAATTTGAGCTGCTGTGCCATTGGTGTTACTATAGATGTCTTCACCGTTACAAGTAGCTCTTTCTGTAGTCCATCGTATTGCATGACTATGGTGAAGGAGTCCTCTACTTCGCTGTCTATGCCGCGCTGTGCGCGGAAGAAACCAGTGACTGATTTGGGACGTCCAAATAAGACCAATGCCTGATCAATGCTATGCGTTCCTACAAAACGCGTTCGTCAGGAGCATTCTTAAAAGTAAAACGTAAATGTAAAGGCATTGACAAGCTCACATACCTAGCGCATAAGCCATTCCGGCTCCAGGTGTATATTTCGCAGGGTATTGAGACACCCATGATGCCGACTCGAAGTCGTAGTGAATCTCAGCTTCCTTGATGTCCCCTAAGGCGCTTTTTTTTAATAAGCTCCCGCAACGTTTGGAAGTCGCCGTCCTAATAAAAAGAAGTAAGTCTCCAAAAACTAACGCAAGCGATCCTTATTCGTACCCATCTTCTGTTTTGGTAGCAGGTAAGGAGTAATGCCTTTTCCTTAGCAAGGGTTATGATCTTGTCTGCTTCCTCGGCTGACCCTGCAAAAGGTTTATCTATTATGACTAGTGGTTGGATTAACACCTCACATTCGTCACAAGTCACATGGAATTAACGTACCGTGTTTTCCGGCCTTCAGCGCCATCTCCGCAAACAAAGTATGTGTATCAGTCTGTGTAGCTACAACGACGAAAGTGATTTCTGCATCGGCGAAGAAGTCATTCGCAGACCTATAGTGCTTGATTGCCGGAAAATCGACAGTGCAATGAGAACCGCTGGGCGACAACTTAGGATTAGCTGGTGCCTCCGCTCTCTGCAAGATAGCGATTATTTCGTAGTCGGGAATAGCGGAAATGAAAGGGATGTGGAGGCTCTTCGCGGCAAAACCGTAGCCTACGATTCCGACTTTGATAGGCGCCATAGTGGATTACCTTAGATCAAGATAAGGTGCGCAAGTAGTAAATGGTAAGACTAGCAAACAA
This sequence comes from Pseudogymnoascus sp. BL308, assembly GCA_001630595.1. Lineage (NCBI taxonomy): Eukaryota > Fungi > Ascomycota > Leotiomycetes > Thelebolales > Thelebolaceae > Pseudogymnoascus > Pseudogymnoascus sp. BL308. The sequence continues at coordinate 17,030 of LMYD01000548.1, read as the reverse complement.
TAAGTTGAATCTGTAGTAGATGAAACGAATGAACGGCTTGCGGGGTCTTTATAGAAAAATAGCGGGGGTTGATTATAGCGCTCCGATACTCCGCGGCCGCTTACAATAGCGCAGCGTGTACTAATTATTACTCTTGTTGAGTCCCCACTGGAAGTTTAGACGAGTAGGGGATAGGCTAAGATTACAGGGTTGTCAGTTCTAAGCGCAGGAATCAGGCTTCATAGTGGCTCTAGAAAAAGGAAAGAATAGGGAGTCTTCTGTCTATGTATATCTGATTCTCTGCTTTTGACAATACTAATTAATAGTTCGCCCCACTTAAGCTCCCCCCATGTAGATTCAAATGATTGTCTCATCATTCGATCTATTGCTACATGCAGATGCTACAAGCGCTTATGATTACCGCAATTGGAATGCTAAGTTTACCCCGCAGAAATACGTTGCGCGGTTATGCACATTACTCCCCGAAGGATTTCGATTGACCCTTAAGTGTATCTGCTTCCAGGTGGACCTGTGAATCAATCAACATGCACAGACAGGCTGGGATGAGATTGTATTGGCTTAAATTCGCATTGCCATGTGGTATGCCAGAACAAAATTAATCTTAGACCTGCCGAGATTCTACCTAATTTCAGAAAGGCTTCGGGGAGTAGTGGAGTGATGGCAAATATAGTATAAATTGACTATTACTGCGCTGCGTAGTGAGGGCTTCGTTATATTGTTACTACGACGCTATGTTAGACATTGTTGACTCGTCACTCAATTAGGTGATAAGTACGAAGGCGGGTGGTAATGATTGAAAGATAATAGATAGGTATAAAAGCGGCTTTGGTATAAATCGGGTAGTAACTGCAATCTATAAAATTCTGTAGGCGTAAGCTCTTTAAATTGATTAGCAACTCAGCGCTAACGCTTCTCTAGAGCTCAGCGTTACTGCTTTATATCTCTTTGAAGGCTAGGTAGGTCCTGAACAAATGCCTAACCAAACATCATAATCAGACCTCCCTCAAGACGTACTATCCGGACTATCCAGACTATCCTTGTCGCTTCAGATCTACAATTACTGAAGTCTAATCAATAGAACCTTTTTCTTCTGTCTCTGTAACCGAAAGTCGAAAAAGATTAGCTGGGCAGATACAAGGCTGGAAATTTTAAGTGGTCTCTACAAAACAGTAGCTCTAAATATTCTAATGGTCCCCTAAGTAAACCTTGCCGTAGTAACTCGGTGGCTCAATCTAGCATATTCTACGTGGTGCTAGGGAGTAAATTGTGACCATGGTTATAAAGAGGAGAACTATTAGATACTGGTATTGCTAATGGGACAGCGACAAAAATGCTGTGGTTTCTAACAAACCTACATCAGCTTTTAGATATCTAGTTTGTTCTGTTCTCTCCAACGTTTACAATCCTTTCCGCCATTTGTCGCTTGTCACTTCAAACTTTGATACCAAACCACCGGCTAGCACACTGTACTGCCCCTTTACAAGCGCCCACATATCTCGTTCTTCGTTCCAGTAACTGCAGGCATACTTCAAGTCAATCATAACTTCAGCCTTCTTTGTATCTCCGGCTGCTATTAGTAATTTTTGGAAACCCTTGAGTTCTCTCACCGGCCTTGTAACTTGCGTCGCAGCTGGTGGGGCGATATAAAGTTGGACAACTTCTGCACCAGCACGAGAGCCCGTATTCTTTACGCTGACAATGACGCTTATCTTGCTATCCAGCTCACTGCCAGACGTTGAAGTTACAAGATTGCTATATTCAAATGTTGTGTATGACAGGCCATAACCGAAGGCAAAGTTGACCCTCTTACCAACCTTCTCATAGTGTCTGTATCCAACCATAATATCATCGGTATAAATGGTGTTTCCAAGCTCTGAGCGGTAACTAAAGAACGCGGGGTTGTCCTCGTTACGTATAGGAAAGCTCAGTGGAAGTTTTTCACTAGGGTTCACGTCTCCGAATAGGATATCTGCGATTGCATTCCCAGTCTCGTTGCCTCCGTACCATGCTTGGATAATAGAGGGTACCTTTTCAAGCCATGGCATACTGACAGGGGTTCCAGATTGCATCACAACAGCGGTATTAGGATTGGCTGTTGCCACAGCTTCAATTAATCTGTCCACATGAGCGGAGAGGTGCATGTTAGGGCGATCATAGCCTTCTGACTCAAACTCGGCCTAAAATAGTATTAGTTCAGAGTATGCAATCAGAGAAAGTGGAGGTTGTTACGTTTAATCCAGCGCAAATAATAACCTGATCGACATCCTTTGCCAGCGTAACGGCTTTTTGAATTTCGTCCTCGGAATCTAGTCGCTTAATGCCTCCCAGCAAAAATCCTCCAAAGCCCATGGTAGTAGAACCCTGAACATTCATCTTGGAAGTTACGGCAGAACCGAATTCGACAACTATCGAATATGGAGTGCCAGATTTGAGTTTGATTTCGCCTTTCTTCTCAACCGTGCCGGCGCCAAAAAAGCTCTGTCCAGGAACTTGATATTTTGTGTTATCGATCACCAACTTTGAGTCGATATAAAGCTGAGCTGTGCCATGAGTCGAAAGCCCAAAATCGTAGAGACCGTCTTCTTCTGGCGTGAATATGCCGTTGAGGGTGGCATAGAACAGACCCTCGGTGACTTCTGGATGGTAGTAGTCGATTAGGTAAACAAAGGAAGTATCCAAGTGGAGGGTGTCCAATTGTCTCCTGCTCTGGACACCCTGCGGGTCGAGAGAGAAGGACAGGTTGAAGCCTGGTTCACCATCAGGAGTTTTTAAAAGCTTCCCAATATCCGGAAGTTGTTTAAAAGCAGTTGCGCCAAGTGTATACTTCACGTTCTTGGCTTGCGCATGAATTCCCTCGAAAGGAGTGATTGTATAGTATGGCCGAAGCCCAGCTGAACCTCCTCCATGAATTGTTGCCATTTTTGCATTGGGACCAATCACGGCAATCTGATTGAGATAAGCACTGCTGTTGGAGATAGTTAAAGGAGTAGGAACGTACTGATTTATCCTTCTTAAAGGGAAGAATCTGTCGCTCATTCTTAAGCAAGACTAGAGAATCTGCGCCAATTTTTCGAAGAAGTTGACGAGTCTCTGGTGTGTTCCTTGTTTTTTCAGGGGCATTTTCAGGAACACCAGTCGCGATAACGCGGTTGACTAAATTGAGAACATTGCGAGAGCGCTCATCCAAGGTATATTTGGTGATCTTCCTCGCGCCGTAACTTAATTTGGCAAGTTGACCCCGGAAAAGCGACGGGCCAGGCATTTCAAGGCCAACCCCAGCATTTATAGACTCAGAGGTTGAATAGACTCCAAACCTAAGATTGTCGTATTAGTTCGAAGTTTTAACTAGCTCGACGTCCTGTAATCACAATGGTGTACATACCAATCGCTCATTACCAATCCCTTGAAGCCCCACTCAGTCCTTAGGATATCTTCCAATAGCCTTTTATTTTCGCTGCAGTGCACACTGTTGATCTTATTATATGCAGTCATGAAAGCCTTCGGATCTGATTCCTTCATAGCTATTTGGAAAGGCATCAGGTAAATCTCCCTTAGTGCCTTCTCGCTAAGAACTGAGTTGACGGCTTGTCTTTCGTGCTCTTGGTCATTACAGACGAAGTGCTTGATAGTAGCAGTGACTCCATTTTCCTGAATTCCCCGAATCTCTGCTGAAGCAAGAGTCCCAGATAGATGGGGATCTTCGCTGAAACTTTCGAATCCCCGACCGCCTAGTGGTGATCTCTGAATATTTACAGTAGGTCCCAGAATTACCGCAGCTCCCTTGGCGAAAGCTTCTTCGGCCATAAAGCGACCTGCGGTTTCTATGAGATTAACATCCCAGGTTGCCCCGAGTGCGGTTCCGCAGGGAAAGCAGGCTGCAGGAACACCATTGAAGAATTTCGTGCCTCTTATGCCATTTGGACCGTCTGTGAGACGAATGCTAGGGACATTTAAGCGTGGAATGGCTGCGGTGTGCCAAAAGTCGATGCCTACATACTTGAATCAGTAAAAGCACCAGACTCGCCATAATTAATGTAGGTCCACACCTGAAAGTAATTTGATCTTCTCATCCAAACTAAGTTGCGATATGACATCTTCGACATTGAGTTGCTTTTGAACCATACTGACGATTACAGGGTGACAAGTTAATGAAAGAGGAAAACAGTGAAATAGGATAGGAATCGACTTTAGATAATATATAGGTTTCAAAATTTCGGGCGGGGAGATTAGTAAGTGGTGCTTCAAACCTCAACCGGGAAGCTAAGCTTAGTCTTCAAGTAGTCTGAGCCTGGCCGGTTGAAGGTCCTGGGGATCCGCCCCGCTGTGGCTGCCTTACCGCCCACTATTTGGGCGGGGAACCGCATTCTAGCTCTAGAGACTCTCCTCAAACTCTGAACAGGTGGTGGGCATGGCTCGATATTGGGCGCAGAATCTCGGGACTTCGCCTGGATCACGTCGAGTCCTGCGGGGTATTAGCTATGGATGTACTCCGCATACATGAGACTCACGGGCACTATAAACTGCGTCTGGAAATGTGGTGTATAACCGCGGACAAGTACAATAGTGGATGCCGGCCTACCACCCGTAATTTGTAGATGGATCGAGATACTGCTAGTAGTAAGCCTGTAACATTCCCGACAAACTGCTTCACATCCGACACTCCCCGCCAGTTGCACCAGGTGGTAACACCCCCGCTTACGATTTTTCACGTGTGTAGTTGTTTCGAAGCTGTTAGCCTTTGTCCATGAAAGAACTAGGTACAATAAGTGGTATCCTAAGTTCTTCTGGCGTGAAACTACTTGAATACGCTTCTCTAGGCGATTGTCTACTGCGCAGATGGGACATGTTCTATAATGCTCATTTAAATCGCCTACGCCAGCTCGTCAAACAACTCCTGCAGTACTGTCATTGCCTTAGACAAATCCGGCGTCTCCCCCTCCCAGTATCGCAATATCGAGATCTGGGTCCTAACTGATTCCTTCCATATGTCCGGCAAACTAATGTGTCCACACTTCGCCGCAGCAAGTAGACTAAGAGCTGCAGTTATTCCGTTCCGAATTCCATACCAGGTGCCATGATGCCGGTGACGCACACTTAACCCCCATATTATGCTATTACAGAACTCTACCGCCTTTTCCACAAATGGTAAGATAAGCCTCTGGTACGGGTGGTCGCCCGAGTGGTGTATGGCGTAGTACAGAAAGGGGCCATACAGCCAGCAATTGATATCTACAGTACGTCCACGTACCATGAAAGCTAATTCTTCGGTCGGGAGGATTCTCAGATCTTCGTGGTTATAGTAGAGGACTTCAGGAAGTGTCGCTTGGCTAAAACATTTCAGTTTGCGCCACTTACTACTTGGATAGAAAATATAGGAGGCTTACCACTGCATGAGCTGGGTTTCAAAGTCCACTGCAATCGTCATCATCTCTGCCACTCCAAGCCCGAAGCCCGGAATGGTCTTATTCTTGTAAAACGCGTTGAGAATCCTGTTTCCAATTCGACGAAGTGCGATTTCTGTAAGATAGTAGTACCAACTCTGCTCTTGAATCTCATCAATGGAGTCTGCCTGGTAATGTCGAGATGCGAGCGTGTCACTTGATGAAGAGGGAGATGCCAAGTTAGAAAAAGAGCGCATGTCAACAATATCATTCCCGTCAATGTCAGTCATCTCACCTGGTGGTGAGGGAAACATGTCTGGATAGTTTATATTGGAAATGCTTGATTCGGGGAGAGAGAGCTCGCTTCGAATTTCACTGCACTATATTAGACCAAACACAATGCAGATATGGATAGCTTACCATTCCGATTTGAAGCATGACCAGTAAAGACGTTGCTCTAGTCGCCGCATCCGACTCCGTTTATGCTCTTCCGGCTTACTCTGTTGCATTCGACCTTGCAAGTAGATATAATAAGCATTCGAAGCTTGCAGGAAGTTCTGCCATGCCTCCAATGGCCGAAGAGCATACATGAGGTATACCCCTGATAAGAAATAACATTGGGACCTTATGATTGTATCACAAAGCAAACCGATTCGCTTTCTTGCTAGTTTGTAGTAGCATTCCGCAACTTGCAAGTCGTGACGAGCATATTCCAACGAGCTAGCCGGATCCTCTATTGCTGAATTTGAGTAATTCTGAATTGCGTCTGAGAAAGGCTTGGCGATCGACCCTAAAGAGCATGCGAGGAGCTGAAATTCCATTAGCCAAAGTCCTTCAATCACCGCTAGTAATCATATTCTGATAGTTATACGCTACAGGTTTTGAGGCTGTGTGGAGTATAGGCGTTGATAAAGGTATTGACAAAGGGTAACAAAATAAACGCTATAGAAGACAAACTTACCACAAGACAGGACTTTCCATCCCAACCCGGACCGTCTTCGGCAACTCGTCTTGCGTATTTCTTAAGCGTTACAACGTCTAGAATAGGGTTTTTGGTATGGACACCAGCTAAAAAGTTGTCTACCAGTCTGAGGACGTTCTCTTCGACGCAAACGCTAGATAAGCTATTCCCACCTCTAGAGCGTTGACGATAACCTGATGTTTCTGACTCCCGTTCAGATTCATCATCTGGATCGACATCAACTCCAGAGCTGAAAAGTTCCTGAACTAAGAAGTTTGGAGGATACCGGTCTTTAAATATTGGCCAAGACAAGATGGCATCCGAGGTTGTTCGCGAAGAGGGGATTCTCAAGTATTCCGGTTCTAATTGATCAGCTGGTTCAGGATCATAGCCGCCCTGAGACGAATGCAACAATGTGGAATCCGGTGTTGGATGAAAATTAACTGCTGATACTGCTTCAGGCACAACCTGTGTGGATGGGCACCCATCCAAGCTATCTAGCCGTACGATAATGTGATTCAATTTCTCCAGCATCAAAAGGCTAGCAGGGTCAAACCTACGGAGGTCAGCTTTCCTAAGCGCCAACAGCGCTCGACACGAGTAGGAACATACGAGGAGTGGTCCAAAGGATCTTCATAAACACAGACTACGTTCGCGTCAGTGCAGAATTTGCACTTTGGTCTCGTGTTGCTGCATTTCGTTTTGCGGATTCTGCATAGCTGGCACGCCGTCACAGCTCGTTTCCGGGGATACGACCTTGACGGTCGAGAACTATCAACTCTTGCCCGTTTTCTTGGCGGAGACATGGAAACCGATTCATTTGGGTATCCTGAAGGCGAGTCGGCGTGGGTCTGGTCGCCAGTATCTGCTCTATCGGGGTGTGTTTGTTGGATCACGGCAGAGTTTTCATGCACGTAGTGTTCCCACCCATTCGACCTTGCACCTCCTGATGCAGGGCCATTGTGATGGGACTCAAGACTCGACGAAAACATGCTAGAGGGCGAGCGTTCGGTAGAGGTGACAGGCGGAAAGCGTGTGACTGGTCATGGGGAAGCATCCGAGAGCACGTTGTTTTTGGATTGTGTAGGATAAAGCGACAAGGAATACCGGTGTGCGGGAGCTGGACAAATGCGTTTGGACTGGTTTGGTCGGGTATGCTGCGACAAGCAGAGCATGAGTTTGGGTAGAGACGAACCAGATCAAGGGGAGTATCGGTCGACGGGGAAAGGTAGATGTATAAAAGGTGCCAGGCTCCACATCTTGAGAGGGGTTGAGAGGGGTTGAGAGTGGGGTCTCTAGGGGATCGAGGTCAGGGGAGGGGTGAACGGGCTCTTACTGTGCGTGAGTGAGCTGGTAGTAAGTGCGGGGTTGCGGGGTTTAGTAGTAACCATACACCTGCCAGTGTACCCACAGTATAATGTAATGACCTCAGTGCCGAGACCTGTATATCCGCTTCCACTATTCATCGCCAGCGCGGATTGTCGGCTACAGGCCTTTGCTCCACATTCTCCACTTAGTAGTTAGTTATTTACTCTAGCATTAATTACTGGCACTCTCCCTACATTTGGTCATTACACTCATTACCATCAAAACAAAGAATAAAAAATAAGAATTAAACAAAAATAATCTCATAAACTTCTCCCCATTTGTCTCTGCTGTGGCATATTAATAACATAAAAGCAGGAATCCAAAGATTCCCAACGACCCTAGAGTCTTACCACAAGAACAACAAATCATGGCTTCACCGAATCGAATTGTCCGCGTGGGCATGATCGGGTGCGGCGAGATCAGCCAAGTTGCACATATACCAACATTAAGTTTCATGTCCGATTACTTCCAGATCACCTACCTCTGCGATATATCACACGAAGCCTTAAGCCATTGTAAGAATAAAGTGATTGGCGGCATCCCGAAGACAACTCGGGACCCCCGTGAGCTCTGCGCTTCCATAGATGTTGACGTTGTATTTGTCGTGAACTCGACTGAATACCATGCTACACATGCCATCTTAGCCCTCCAACACGACAAGGTTGTCTTCATCGAGAAGCCAATGTGCCTTACTGTGCGGGATGCCGACGCCATCATAGCCGCAGAAAAGATCTCGCAAGGAAAGGTTATGGTTGGCTATAGGCGCCGTTATGCTACGGCTTTCCTTGATGCTGTTAAAGAAGTAGGGGGCATGGATCAGATACTATACGCACGTATACGCGGTACGTTTACTCGCTCCACGCCTATTGTTTTGCTTAGCTGAACAGGGTCAATTTGATATAGATATTATCGGGCCAAACTCTGGATTTGTCGACCAGTCAGGGACCTTTTCAAAGAAATTCACCGATTTCAGAAAAGAGGATATTGATGACAGGAACATGCAATCAGACCAGCAAATGGAACAAGGCTTGACTGTGGAATGCGGCGTCCCAGCCACGTCAGACTATCGTCTAATGTGGAATCTGCTGGGAGGTCTTGGGTCTCATGACCTGTCTGCCATGCGAGAGGCAGTTGGGATGCCAACCTCAGTTATTGGCGCATCACTTGGTTTCCCGTTTTGGAAGTAAGAAAGCCATAGATATATTTCTGATTTCTGGACACTAATTTCTTATAAGTGCACTCTTCCAGTACCCGGGGTTCGTTGTCAGTTATGAGTCAGCAATTGACAAGATTCCACGATTTGACGCACACATTGAGATATACAGTGCCGAGAAGAGCGTGCGCGTCCAGTATGATACTCCATACATTAAGGGCTTGCCAATCACTATGCATATTGCAGAGAGTGTTAATGGGGTTTACAAAGAGACTATGGTGAGACAAACATACGAAGATGCATACACCTTGGAATTCAAGCAGCTATATGCTTTTATCATAGAAGGACGACCAATCAAGACAACGCCTAAGGATGCAAAAGCTGATTTAGCGATTTTCAAGATGATTATGCAAGAAGGCTCGAAGGGCGGATTTATGACAGGCTCTGTCAAGCAAAAAGTAAACAGTACAAGCGAAATTTAAACTGTAGTTTCAGGCTACAACTATGCTAGGTAGTTGTACATTTATACATTAAGAATCGAATACAAAGCTCAACCAGGATGGCCTCCTTTAAATTGCCCACATAGATTTACAACGAGGTAGCTGAATTTCTACAGCACGATATCATGCTGCTGATATCAATCAATTTTCAACTCAGTCTTCACAAATATTCTGAAGGAACTTCTAAATCCCCGGAAACATCAGCGGAAAGAGCCACGGTTATTACTATTTTTTCTATTCGAGAAGCAGAAAACGACAACACACAGGCTGAAGGTGAGATGTCCACCCCACTCCATGGCAGAATCTAATAATTTGTATATATAGTCTAGTCCGGGACTTTCGTGCGCTGACTTATCGAGGGGCAAGATCAAGAGGTTGGTGCGTAGTGCAAGTAATATTACTCAGTTTGTATAGTACAGTCACAATTGTCCAAACTGACACACGCTCAAATTTCATGGAGACTTACATAAACTTGGCGTCGGATGGCGCCATCCTGCGGGAATATATACACGCCGCCTACTAATTCCCCCGCAGTTTCCGAGAACTTGCCGACATACCGATGGACGAATTCACAATCTTCCCCTCCTCCCCAACTACTAACATATTTTTGAGTGCCACAATCCTCACGTATCGGTCTAGATGTTATTGAAGTTTTGTTGCTGAATTTGGCGTGAATTGCGAAGTGCGGGAGCCGGATCACCGCCCCGGCTCTGCAACAGTACTAGTAGGGGTATAGTAGCTCCGGTTAGGCTAGCTGGATCCGGGGAGTAGCGGACTTACTTACTTCGTACAATACTTGATCTTGGAAGGCATACCGAACCATACGTGTTGTAGAACCAAGATCTATTAATAGTAATCACCGCAGCCGATAATCCCCAGGAAATAAAAGGCAAGCATCTACACACAGTTTTGAATCTACTTCCTCGTGAATAGACATCATTTATTATTCCCCTTCATCTCAGAGCATTGCAGAAAAATAAAACGAAAATTACCAGTCGCTTCCCACGCAGAAATTAGTGAATCATACAACAACTTAAGACACAGATTCAAACAACAATGGGTAGTAGTGTGCGCACAGCAATCCCAGAGCTGCGTTGGGGTATTCTAGGTACATCACCTGCCGAGATACATTTCATTTATTCATCTGGACGACAGAGTTATTGTTCACAAAACTAAAACTACCTATTAGGCACGGGATGGATCTCAACTATGTTCATCAAAGACCTGCTGGCGCCGAGGTCATCCCCTTTAGCAAATCACACGATCACTGCCCTGGGGTCATCTTCGCTTGAAAAGGGCAACGCTTTCGTGGAAAAGGTATGGGGGGATAGTGCAGCAGCTGCCCCTCCTGACTCCGAGCAAGCACGGCCTCCACAGCCCCGACCAGTCGTGTATGCCGACTATGAGGGCGTGTATCACAATGGGAATGTGGACATCGTCTATATCGGTACTCCTCACTCGCTGCACAGGGAAAATTGTCTCGATGCGATTGCGGCCGGGAAACATGTACTCTGCGAAAAGCCCTTCACCATCAATGCGAGAGAAGCACAGGAAGTGGTCGAGGCGGCCAGGAAGAAGGGCGTCTTTATCATGGAAGGTGCGTTGTTCCAGTTGCTCCAGTTGCTCCAGTGTTCTAGGGTTTCAGTATAATATTCCAGTATTCCAATGATCCAGCTTTGCGCGCCCTATCCATGTCTTCACTGCACTGTCTCCAAAAATGATCAACACTCCACTCCACCCACTCTCCTTCCGAGTCCGCTCCGCTCCCTCACTGGCTAAGCCGTACCCGCTGGCTTACCTTTTATGCTTACATTTTGCTCTACTGTAGCCGTTTGGACGCGCTTCTCACCTCTCTTCGCTGCTCTCCGCTCCGAGATCATCGACAAGAAATCCATCGGCGAAGTGGAGCGGTTCTTCATGGACTTCGGCAACTACATGCCACTCGATAGCCTCCCTACCTCATCGCGCCTGAAAGACCCCGCCCTCGGCGCTGGCGCCCTCCTCGACATCGGCATCTACACGCTCACCTACGCCTCCCTAATAATGGGTGACTTTCAAGTCGGCAAGGCGCACCCGGAACCCTCGCGCGTAACATCCTCCCTAAATATAGCGGACGGCATCGACGAGTCCAACGCTGTTGTGCTCGAGTACCCGACCACCTCCACCTGCAGCAGAACCAAGACAGCGATCCTATCGTCGACCTTCCGATACCGTTCGGCCGAGGACTTTGCCCGCATCGAGGGGTCTAGCGGGACCATCACCATATTTGGCCCTGGGGGTAGCTTGCCTAGTGGCTTCCGGAGGGTCGAGGGCCCACAGCCGGGCTTCGGCGAGGTGGACACCAGGGAGGTGCACACATACACCGTGGAGCGGCCGGAAGGGACGCTAGGATTCTTCGTATGTACTTTCTTTGGTGTTCAATTCTCCAGATATTAGGAAACTCTACTCTTAAGACACGTCTCGAGAGTAATATTTTCCCGAGCGAATCTCGTTTCTCAATTTCTGTGACAAAACAACCGCTAATAATCCCGAAGTGGGAGGCCGACGCCGTGGCGCTAGATATTGCGAATGGGCGGACGGAGAATGGGACCATGCCAGTAGAGGAGAGCTTGAGGATCATGAAGTTGATGGATAGTATTCGTAGGCAGGGTGGGCTGGTGTATCCGCAGGATGGTTAGTTAGAATGGTCTGAACTCTTAATGACTTGTGCCGTCGTATACTGTGCAAGCGGGAAGAAAAAGAAGTCTGGGAAGTGCCACGGAGTGTGAAGCCCCTGAATTTCCGAGACTGCACATATAATTCAGACAACTGTTATATATTCACTTCGACCGCCTCTTTTGCGTCAAATTAGTTGACTAGATAAGACAGGAACATATAATTAATGGAGCATGACGGTTTGAGTGAGTTTCGGTGATTGTAGTAGTGATAGTGGTGGTCGCCTTGAGCGCTTGGGCCTAAGGTGAGACTGAGACTGCCACTGAGAATTTCTCGAGGCAAGAGGTTGCGTGACCATCGGCCATTGAATATCGGCCATGTCCATGTCAGTATCGTCTCGGCGGATCCGAATGCTATTGGTACCTCAAGGCAATGATACGGCGACGGAGGTGGTACATTGCAAGCTCCAGCGCTATGTCTACAACCGAGATCATGACCACAGCTAGGGAAACCCCTCGTTGCAACTGAAGTCTAAATCTTCACTTCCCGATCACCCTCCGCGAGCTTCTCCAGCGTCTAGTTGAGCTTGTCCAGAATGAGCAAGCTTACATGATCGAAGCTAGGGTATAGACTCAGCTCAGCACACAGGATCAAGACTACAGTTCTCTACACCACCCAGGTCCGATAAGCATACCATATTTTACTGGACTGGGCTGCACTGGACTGAGTGAGGGTGCTTACGACGTATAATCCAGACGAGGATTAAAAAAGCATGGCCAGCCGTGCTTCTGCACGTGTCGCATGCTGTAACAGTTTGCTTTCGGGGAAAGGTAGTTGTCCTGAAACGTGCCTTGTGGCCATGGCGATCCCTGCGTGCATCGAAAGAGGCAAGGAGGGAGGGAGGGGGAGAGGGAAAGAGAGGCAATAGCGCTAGCTGTGGCTTCTGTAGGTAATACATGTGGTTGGTTGGGGGCAGACATCTGCAGGTAGGTGTGAAGTGTAGTGGAGACCTAAAATGGGGAGTTTCGGGGGAGGACTTGCTTCCCGAGGTATAACCGAAATCTATCGCCTAACGAGGAAACTCCTAGTGGAGCCCCTCCCCGCACCGGGGAGAAAGGGGAAGTCCCTGTACCCCGCACATCGAATATCGAACGCGGGGTAGGAAGGAGAATGTAATATTTAAAGATAGTCTGATGAAGTCTTACAAAGTTATACGTACTAGGCTTCTATGTGGGACAAGCCCTTTACCTTACAGTGCTCTTACTATACTCACCTGTGATAAAATGCTGCTTGGCAGTTTGCTGGCCAAGTGCAGCAGGCAGAGTCTCGTTCTATATACCGTACTTACTGTGAGTCTTCCTGTTCCGAGTGCCAAGGGATTTATTACGGTACCCGGGGATTCTCATACGATTTTGGCTGTATATCCCCACACCGCACAAATGCTCCCAGCAAGTTCACGTATTAGAGAACGTAAATGGGTCACTCATGGAGACCGTGATCTCATAAACATACGAGGACGCTTATACTTAGGAGGTGAAGCACGTATATGAGTGGATTAGGCTTGGGAAACCGGCCAAAACACAATTGAAGATGCCAGGCTCGATACATTTAATTTAATCATAAATGTGATAGATGTCGTGTGAAAGCGAGGTCTGGCATCCCTTGAGGATTTTTAATATATCCATTGTTATGAGTAATACAGGTTATCTATTGTCAACTCTCGATTGTTTTTGCGCTCACTAACGCTTCTTTTTATAACATGACTAACTAACTGCGGGCTGATCAGATCACGGCTGGCCGACCTGCCAAAACCGCCTGCAGGCACTCGACAATAATCTGGTGATCCTCCTCCTGGGCCAAACCACTCACAACAATTGCAGCCACGGGCCCCTCAACTCCTGTAACACGAATAGGAAACCCACCGCCGTGGATAGCGTACTGTTCCGCCTGCTCGCCCAGCTGAAAACGCGCCTTGAACTTCTCCTCGTCGCCCTTATCAAACATGTTGTGGGCCGCCCAGGTGCTGAAGCCGAATCTCAGCACGACATTCCTCTTGCGGCGCACCCAGTTGTCGTTCTCGGGGACGGTACCGGGCCGCGACGTGGCGTGGAACAACAACTGCTGGTTGTTGGCCATGGCAATGTTTACGACTGCCGGGCTCTGCGAGATTTCTCGAAGACGATTCCGGATCAGGACTCCGAGCTCGAAGGCGTCGTCGGCCGTGAAGTGTGGCAATGGAAGAGAATAAAAAGAGAAAGCTTACTGTGCCAAGTGGTGTACTGAGAGGTTTCGAAGTCATCCTGAGGTTTCGTGAAACAGTGCTATTATTTATGGTAGGCGGCTATGTCCGTACGAGTATTGCTCTTTATAGACTTGAGTATAGACTCCTCCGGGGCTAAGATCCGAAACTCCCCGTCAGAGAATTTGGGTTGAGTCTTCTGCTGCAGGTTCGTGAAGCTCCATTTAGAGCATCTAGTGTGACAGGTATCGCTAGACAAGCAGCAGCAGTGGGTATGAGTGTCATATTTTTGTAATAATTCTACTGTGCGTAAATAGATTCAAGATGAAGTGAAGTCATTCCAACACTGCCCTGCGGGAATAATTATCCCCTATAGCCCCAGAAAAAACTTGGAATTCCACGGTTAGACTTGCTTAATATTTACTTGAATTATCGGCTCAGTGCCACTAGAACTGCGATGAAGCTAATTTACCAAATAGGCCACCCCGGAACTCCCCATAAGCACAGAATCGTTAGCGGCATGTTTAACCTTCGTCACATCGCCTCGTAGATTGACATACCACAAAGATAAACCGGGGGCTAGTGTGCTAGTGCGTCATCCCGATACTCCCCATGCGCAGAATCTTAGCGGCAGCCCGGCAGACTCCCCGAGGCCGTCTAGAACACATCCACGTCGTGGTGGGATTCTAACCCGTAGGGGAAAGGATTAGCTAGAGACTATTTCAAGAATATCGTCTCTGTTAGATGGGAAACTCGATTTGCCTAGGACAAGGGGGACTTTGATGCAGCACCTCTTCATCAAATTGCGGGGAAATTAGAGTCCCAAAGCGCGGAACAGCCGCATTTGATATCAACCGTCCTAATTATATAAGATCTACACTTCATCCCGAGCTTGTCCAATTTTTCTTCATAATGACGAGTCTTTCGTCCGATCTCAACACTGTAACTCAGAAGATACATCAATATGGTATCCAACAACAGCAGGTCTGTCGGCGCAGAATTTTCAGCACTTCTGCCTGTAAACGACAAGGCTTGGTACAAAAAACCAACCCTGCTCTATCTCAACTTCTGCCTCTTCAGTCTATTCTTGCTCTCCTCCGGCAACGGATACGATGGATCAATGCTGAATGGACTCCTTGCGCTTCTACAATGGGATAATTTTATGGACAAGCCTACTGGTGCCTGGCTCGGATTAATCTCAGGTGCTGCAAATTTGGGATCCATTGCTTGCTTTCCCATTGTGGCCTGGTCATCGAACAAATATGGTCGCAAGCCCACTATCTCCATGGGGTACTTCTTTATAATTCTTGGTGCAGGCTTACAGACGGGAGCTATCAATCCTGTCATGTTTGTGATGTCTCGGCTCATCATAGGAGTTGGTGGAGCGTTCTTCCAGGGCTGTGTCCCTCTCTTGATGACCGAGACTGCATACCCTACACATCGAGGTATCCTTACTAGTCTCTACATGTGTGGATGGTATGTCGGTGAGTACAAGTCTCCAACTTCATTGCGAAATCAACTAACGGAACGTGCAGGATCATTTGTAGCAGCTTGGGCCACTTTCGGCACACGAAACTACGACAATTCCTGGTCCTAGAGAATCCCGTCTCTTCTACAGCTCCTACTTCCAGCTCTAGTCTTGCCAGGGCTATTCATGATACCTGAATCTCCAAGATACTTAGTCTCCGCTGAGCGTCACGAGGAAGCTCGAGCTTTCCTGGTCAAATACCACGCCGAAGGTGACGAAACCTCAGTATTGGCTGCTTTCGAATTTGCTGAGATCTCCCGAAGTATTCAAACGGAGCGTGAGTTCCAAAGAAGCACTTCGTACAAGAAAATGCTGGCCACTCCTGCGAACCGCAAAAGAACGTTCATCACCGTCTTCTTGGGCATATTTAATCAATGGGCGGGTCAGAATGTTGCTGGCTACTATCTTCCACCGGTACTCACCAGCATTGGCATTAAAACCGTCACACAGCAGACCCTCATCAATGGTTTCTTGCAGATCTGGAATCTAATCTGTGCGCTCACTGGAGCCTTCACTGTCGATAGATTCGGGCGACGGTTCCTCTTCTTGTATGCGAGTGCGAGTATGCTCATCTCGTATATCCTTCTCACGGCTCTCTCGGCCACCTTCGCTAAAAGTGGCCGAGCAGCAGTCGGCACAGCAGTGGTTCCCTTCTTGTTCCTCATGTACGGATGCTTTTCTCTAGCTTTTACGCCCCTTGTTGTGTCGTATCCTGTTGAGATTTGGCCTTACCAGCTTCGTTCAAGGGGTCTCGCCACTATGTGGATCTCCTCCGCCACAGCAGTTTTCTTCAACATTTTTGTCAATCCAATCGCTCTCGAAAGTATCCAATGGCGGTACTATTTAGTCTTCGTCATTATCATCGCGGGTGGTGGTGTGATTATCTACTTCGTGTTTCCCGAAACCCGTGGCCACAGCCTAGAGGAAATGGCTCGCGCCTTCGGCGATGAAGAGACTACGGGCACAGCAAAGGGAGAAATCGCAGAGAAAATTGCACATAAAGGCTCATCATACCATATTGATGATGTCAATACTACTCCCAAGGAGACAGCAACTGCGTCGAATTGATTGGAACAGGCATGGTGACGCTTAGTTGGTGCCTTGTTATTGCGAGTGTTTCGCGCTTAATAGAATCATATAGGTAACGTATTTCACGGGCGAAGCGATCACACGGGCGAAGCGATCACTAACAACACCAAAACGCGTCAACTTAACAAATGTAAACATGCCACAACCAACAAAAGC